>OX940808.1:24984568-25087926 GCA_954870605.1 Acer campestre | reverse complement strand
GACGGCGGCGACGGCTGACGGTGGTCCGTCAGTGGCAGGTGTCCGGTAGAGGCGACCGGACGGCGGCAACGGTTGACGGTTGACGGTTGATGGTGGTCTGGCAGCGGCAGGTGTCCGATGGAGATGACCGGACAGTGACAGTGGCCTGTCGATAGTTGTCCGGTGGCGGCAGGAGAGGTGGCCGATGTCCGGCGGCGGTAGCAGCGGCAGGTGGCGGTGGAGTGTGGTGTCCGGCGCTGCAACAACAAGGGCGGTGGAGTGTGGAGGCGGTGGCCGGGCGTCCGGCGGTGGCAGTGGGGTGGTGGTGTATAAAAAAAAATTAATTAATAATAATAAATTAAAAACCGTCAAGACTTTCCTTGACATTGGCATGATTCTTGACAGTTTTTAACTGTTAACAAATGTCTTATTTTCTTGTAGTGCGACTTTTATTAATAGCTTGTAGTATCTCCGGCCGTCACTTAGCCTGAGACAAGAAGGGCCAACCACATACGCGCATCTCGTAGATGATGTGGGGATACGCTATGGCAGAAGAATTTTGCATTTTGATCGGTTTCAATATTTTGACGGTTATTAAAATTCATTTATTAAGTTGGATGGAGGAGGTGAGAGAGCAATTGAAAGAATGACTTAATGGACTTTTTATTATTACAAGAATGTCTGGTAATTAACCACCCATCAAAATTTACAATATTAGAGGCAAATTACAAACACATGAGCAATTGAACAATACAAGGCAGATTACTGAAACAAAAGAAAGAAAGAAAGAAAATCTAATGAAGCATCTAAGAAATTGTGAAGGGTGCTGCTGCTAGCTTGGCTCTGAGATCTTTTCTCAAAATCTTATCAGAAGGAGACTTTGGAATTGCATGAACATTTCTTTGGCGGTTTTTGCTTAACATTTCTTTTTACTTGTTTTTATTTTATTTTCTTATATATATATATAGATGCGGTCATCTTTTATGATATATTTTTTTTCCTGTATTCACAAAACAGTGCCTGTTAATTAGTTCTATTAGTATCATATGGTAAGGTTAATTTACCAATTATATATATATTTTTGAAGTATTTTAAAATGGTCATTTTGAGCCAGTATAAAAAGAGTTTTCTACATCATATTTGTATACTGTATGAGTCAAATAAAATGATAATAAATCGAATCTCGAAATTTCTTGAAATCTTGAATATTTTATTAGAATTTTCCTTTTTTAAAAAAAAAATATTTATTAGCCAAAATTAATGCACCAATAATTCAAAAGACAGAAAGTCAATGTTTCAGGTAATGAATTCTTATTGAATTCCAAATCCCTAACTCCAAACTCTACAATGGCAGGAAGATTGAATCGATAATGTCTTTTTTCTCTCTCTTATATATATATCAGTTACTACATTTTCGAATTTCATGGCTTGCTTGTCGATTTCTCATCTGAATTTCAATTTTTCGTGAGTTGAGAGAGTGATTCTAGCACTCCTCTTCCTTCCAATATTAGAGATTTAAATTTAAAAGTTAGAGAGAGAAAGTTACTAAGAAAATTGGAAGATAGATAAAATATAAAAGTTAAATAGAGAGAAAGTGACGAATTTATTGGTTTTAATTCCCATAAAATTTACATGGACATGTAAAATTTCAACTTATAACTGATTTGTAAAATTCCGTTTATAATTAGTATGTGAAATTTCATTTAAAACTTGGGTGTGTAAAATTGTTCAAATTCTAATTCAGCACCGACTTTCTCTCTTCCAATTCTTTCATTAACTTTATCTTCTAACTTCCAATTTTCTACGTGACCTGTCTTTCTCTTTGTATGTTTCTCTCTCAATCTAGAGATCTATCTTATGTCTCTTCTTTTTGTCACTTTTTCTCTCTCTATCTTTAAATGCTACAACTCATCCAAGGACATTTTGTCTGCCGACACAAATAATAAAGTTATAAGGATGACTAAACTTATAATTTTCCATAATTTAAGGGTTACTTATAATTTTTTGTCGAACAATTTTACTATTATTATTGAAGAAAGTAAATGTCACGTGCCTAATTGGATCAAACAAGAAATTGTATCTTTATCTTTTATTTATTTATTCGGACTTGTACAAGACTAGGAATGGCAATGGGCGGGTTCGGACGGGTTTGGCAAAATCCAAACCCAAACCCGCGAAGCTTTGTGTCTACCAAACCCGCCCACGAACCCGTGAAACAAGCGGGTCCACGGGTAAAACCCGCGAACCCGCCAATTTTTATTTTTTTTGAAAATTATTTCTATATTATTTAAAATATGAAATAGTATAATTTTAAAAATAAAAACACTTAATAAATTGAAATGTTTACATTTTATTCTCTATATAATTAAAAAGTTTTTATTGTAGCTTAAATTTATAACATTTTAAATAATAAAATATTATATAATTTTTATTGTTCGCGGGTACGCGGGTTCAGGTATGGATTTTTTTCCAAATCCAAACCCGAACCCGAACCCGAACCCGTGACGGGTACAATTTTCAAACCCAAACCCGCCCACGGGTACACTTATCCCAATCCAAACCCTCTTTAAGCGGGTTGGGTTCGGACGGGTCCCACGGGTTTGGGTTTAATTGCCATCCCTGCACAAGACATTAGGAATTAAGAAGGTGGGAAGCTACAACAACACTATAGGCCTTGACGGGGTCCTGAACCTCCTGCTGAATGAGGGATGCATGCTCCTGATATAAATTTTTTCTTCAAGCCATTGCAATATGAATTGCATTGGGGAGTTCCAAATGTTGCTGAACAATATTGATAGCAAAATGGATCAATGGCTAAATCAACTCTATCACCATCTGCATCAAACATTCAATTTTAGCATCTTTTTGTATAAAAATAAAAATTCTCAAATGCAAACTACCCAACATAATTTTTGTGGAGAACACTTTTGCTCACCCCCTTCAAGGGAGGTAACCATTACCCCCTTCCTAAATGGATGACATGTGTCCATGGAGGGGGTAAATTTGTCCAAATACAGTTATCTTTTGGACAAATTTACCTTTCCCTAAACACATGTCATCTTTTTGGGAGGGGGGTAACCCCCTTGTAGGGAGTGAGCAAAAATGGACTCATTTATGTGATAATTAGTGATCATGTAGTACTATAAAACTTATCATCATATGAGATAATTAATAGTGACTGAAATTTGAATTTGAATGACATATTTGTTTTTTTTTTTTTTTCTCACGTCTGAATGCACTGTCAACATGTTTGTTTTTTTTTTTTAAAAAAAAAAATTGTCTAAAAAGAAGTAATTTTACATCTATACCAATAATAATTAAAAGAAATAATTTAACATGCAACACACTTTTTAAGATTTTGCATGTTCTTCCGCAAACAAAGTTTAATTTAACAAAACAAAAAATTCATCCAGGAATATAAATTTGTATCTTATTCTGCAAACAAAGTTTAAGTTCAATTTATTGTAAAATAAAAAATAAAAAAAAAGGTTCAAGTTCAATTTTACATATTGTCCAAATATCCGGTATATAATTCTAGAAACCATTTTTGTTTTGTTTTTTTTTTTTTTTTGGTTTCCTAGATCATATGTATCATATGCAACCAGAAACAATTTTTTTTTTTTTTTTGAAATAGGTCCCTAAATCATATACACAAGTACATTTATATATATATAAACAATTATTCTATAACTTCTTCAAACCATGAAATTTACTCAATATCGAATGCAACCACAAAAAGAATATTTGAAAAATTATATAACTACAACTATGACAATCATAACAGATTATCATTCTAGATTATGTTTTGAAAGTTTTGTTACTGCAACAAAAACGTTTGAATTCTAAATAAAAATGTATTTTCCAATAACAATTAAACAAAATTAATCAAATGCTTATAAAAATTGATTTGCAATTTGGTCTCTGAGTTGTTGCATAAACACTTGATCAACTCTTCTAAATTCATTGTTTGTGCTTGGTGTTTGATTTTGATTGGCATCATCATTGTCCAATTGAATGTCTTCATCATCATATTGCAAGAATAATTCATGCAATGTAATGCATGCTATCACTATATTTCTCTACGTACCAAATGAGTATGGTGCCATCCTTTTTAGTATTGGAAAACGCTCCTTCAACACACCAAAAGCACGCTCAATAACATTCCTCATTCGAGAATGGTATTGGTTGAATATCTCCTCTCTTCCTCTAGCTCTACCACCACTACGGAAGTCATTCAACCAATAACAAACATGGCGAAACGGTGCCATAAATCCTTTTGTATGTGTATAAGCAGCATCAACTAAATAATATTTATTTGAAAAAAAATTTAGTAACATAACATTTGTAAATTCTTGAGTGTGCGTAAAAATATATAATTAAGGATTATCTAAATAAATTTTATTACCATCCGGTGGCATAGGAAAATTATGGTTTGGATCACAGATGGTTTCGGTCAAGATTCTTGAATCGTGTGCTGTTCCCTCCCATCCAACAATAATATATTTAAAAATCATATCAAAGTCACAAATTGCCATAACATTTTGAAAACATTCCCCTCTCCCATGAGCCATAAATGGTACTTGTTGATCAGGTGGAATACTTGCATGGATCAATGTTCCATCAATCGCACCAACAGCACCATACATAATTATTCAACCGAAATTAATATGTAAGAATTTATTGAATGGTTGAAATGTCATGTGATGCATACCAGCAATATACTATACTGCAAGATGTTCAATGCTCAGCAACTCATGGTATCTGATCAATTTCTTTTTTTATAAAGAGGCCGGTACACTTTTACATGATCCATTTATAAAATTAGATAATAACATAATCAAACATTTTCGTAAAACTCTTTTAGCCTCTGTTTTAGCCTCTAAATTCATATCATCATCTTCACTTGATGACAATGAATTAGAACTACTTGAGTGAGAATAAGGACTCTCCATCGAAATCTATCATTTAAATCAAGTATGTTACAAATGCTAGTAAAATAAAATAATAGAAACAAATAAAAAATGAAAAACAAAAGAAACAACACATCAAGATCGTTTACTCAATCACAATTCATAGTCAATAAAACTTTATTAATAATCAGTTGAAAAAAAACTAAGCAAACAAACAAGCATGTAAATGAGTTCAAATATTAGTCACTGATATAATAAAAACTAATAAAAAAAAGTTTTAAATTTATTTTTGCAAGCTTTGAATCCATCCAAGTTGTTGTCGAGAAAGAATGGGTATCACACAAATCTAAAGTAGAACACACACAACACAGATAATAAAAAAGCAATAAAGAAGAAAGAACGACACCAAAGATTATACGTGGTTTAGCAATTTGCTTACGTCCACGGAGCGCACCGCATTCAATCCACTACTTTCTGAGTTGATTACAATCTCTCTGTCTCTCTCTCTCAAGTCTCTTTACAATTGCTCTCAATCTCTCTACCACTCTTTTTCAACACACCCCTTAGGGTTTACATCATGTAGTATTTATATGGGAACACTAGGGTAAGCAAAAACTCAAATAAGGACACATTCTTTTTCTATGTAAACTTCCTGATTCACGCAATTCATCACATTACCGCGGTCCAAGCCGCTCCCTGTGAATGTGCCTACGTCGCAGTATGTGCAGCGTGACTCCTTTAGAGTTCACCGCTGCATGTGTCGCCCCCTAGGCACTATGTCTGGCCAACGGTATGTGCAGCGCTAATTCCTCTGGAGTTCACCGCTGCATGTGCAGCTCCTTGGGCATGTGTCTAGGCCGCGGTCTAGGCCGAGCAAAATACCTATAAAAGATTCTCAAGGCTAGTTTCAGGCTTTACAAACCTAACAATCTCCCACTTGAAGAACTGAAACTTGAATAGACGTTCTCCATTCTCCCTCGATGGCTTAGTGGATAATTACGGTGTGCTCATCTCCCACGTCTTCACTCTTGAAGACCCACTGAAGCTATGCACAACTCTAGTTTTTCTGTAGTGACCGACTTTGTTAACTTGTCAGTTGGATTCTTGCTTTCTGCTATCTTTACAAGCTTTAACACACCTTTTTCGATTAACGAACGAATGAAATGATAACGAAGATCTATATGTTTGGTCATAGAATAGAACACTGAATTCTTGGCCAAGTGTATTGCTCTCTGACTATTACTGTGCAACACATTCATCACTTGATCGAATCTCAACTCAGCTAAAAAACTTTGTAACCATATCAGCTCCTTGATTGATTCTGTTACAGCCACATACTATGCTTCAATTGTAGAGATTGTCACTATCTTCTGCAACTGTGACATCTAACTAATTGCAGTACTAGCCATTGTAAACATATATCCGGTGGTACTCCGTCTATGATCCACCTCCCCAACAAAATCTGAATCCACATAACCTTCCAGCATGAGTTCATCTCTTCTGAAGGTTAGACATTTCTCAGTCGTACCCTGCAGGTATCTTAGGATCCACTTCACGGCCTCCTAGTGAGGCGTGCTTGGATTGGACATGTAGCGGCTCATAACTCCCACTGCATGAGAAATATCTTGTCTTGTGCAAGTCATGGCATACATTAGGCTTCTAATGGTTGAAGCATAAGGAACTCTGGTCCTTGGACAACCTGAAATGACTAGCCAAAGGTGTTGTTATTGATTTCGCATCACCCATGCTGAATCTATGTAACACCTTTCAAACGTACTCTACTTGTGAAAGCTTCAATGTACCTTCATGTTCGTCTCTGCTAATTCTCATTCCAAGAATTTGTTTTGTTGCACCTAAATCCTTCATCTCGAACTCACTCGAGAGTTACTTCTTTAAATTGTTAATCTCTTCTAAATCTACACCAGCTACTAACATGTCGTCAACATAAAGTAATAGAATAATAAAACTTGACTTAACATTTTTGAAGTAATAGCAGTGGTTAGCATTGCATCTCAAATATCTATTGCCTTGCATAAACCCATCAAACTTTTTGTACCATTGCCGGGGAGCTTGTTTTAAACCATACAAGTTTTTTGTCAACCTACACACCAACTCTTCCTTGCCCTCTTTTGCAAACCCCTTTAGTTGCTTCATTATATATTTCTTCCTCCAAATCACCAAGAAGAAAGACAGTTTTCACATCTAAATGCTCCAAATATAACCCTTTCGCTGCAACAATGCTTAATACTAACCGGATCGTAATTAGTTTAACAACAGGAGAAAATATTTCAGAGTAGTCAATACCTTCTATTTATTGGAAGCCTTTGGCCACTAGTCATGCCTTGTATCTCTTAGAACCATCATGTTCCTCTTTGATCCGAAACACCCACTTATTCTATAGGGTTTTCTTTCCTTCAGGCAACTTGGCTAACTCCCAAGTTTGATTAGAAATCAACGACTTCATCTTATCTTTCATAGCAAGCTCCCACTTGCTCGCATCTTCTCCTTAATATGCTTCATCATAGCACTCAGGTTCCCCTGCATCTGTCAACAGCATGTATTGCAAGTACTTCCTATTTGGTATAGGAGTTCGAGTTGATTTTCTCACTGCACTCTGAGCCTATATCGTTGAAACGTCTCTATGTGGGATATGATCTATAACCTGAAGCGGCACACCTTGTTCTTCATCATTCTGAATAACTGATTCTACGAACCTTTTCTCTGATACATCATTCGGCCTAAAATACTATGGCTATTCTGGCTTAGACACCTGTGTGTTTCTGTCTTTGTACATAACCCTTTCGTTGAAGACAACATCTCTACTTCTGATTATCTTGCAGTTTTAGTCATCCCACAGTTTGTAACCAAATTCATCTTCTCCATAGCCCACCAAAGTACATTTCACTTACTTGGCATCTAGCTTATTCCTCGCATGATCACCTATATGTACATAAGAAACACACCTAAACACTTTAATATGAGAAAGTTTTACCTCTTTCTCAGTCCAGATCTTTTCTGGTATAGCAAGGTCCAAAGGCTTTGATGGTCCTCTGTTGATCAAATATACTGCTGTATTGACTGCCTCTGCCCATAACTGTTTTGGCAACCCAAAATGTAACCTCATGCTTCTAGCTCTCTTAGTCAACGATCTGTTCATCCGTTCTACTATTCCATTCTACTGTGGGGTTCCAGGAACCGTTCTACTGAGATTTATCTCGCTCATATAGCAAAACCTCTTGAACTCACTGTCTTCATATTCTTTACCATTGTCTGAATGCAGTTTTTTGATCTTAAACCTTGTCTCATTCTCAACCCTAGCTTTCCATCTCTTGAAAGCATCAAACACCTCAGACTTGTGTTTCAGAAAATAAACATATACCTGATGTGTAAAATCGTGTTATAAAAACCTAACTCGCAAGTGCACGAATCGTGAGATAAGTACAGCGACAAGTAGGGATCGTTCCCACGAGGAAAAGTGATCTATCGACTAAAACCAATTCTAATTAAAGCTAAGCAATTAACAGTAACCAAGAGATTTCAGATTGATTTGATTGATTTGATTAAAAACTATATTAAACTAAGAAAACAATTAACAAGAATATGTGAATGTGATCAAGAGGTGAGAGGACTAGGTCATCAATGATCCCCAACTACGTTTACTCAATGCTTCGAATTGACTTTCACAAAGAATGTTAATCAAGTTAACGGTTCGTTCTTTACTTATGTATAATTAGTGCTATGTGGTCCTGGGATAAATTAAGTACTTCTACTACAATCAATAGCAAACCTTGCATACAAACTATAACAGAAAATACATCAACCATACACCAAGCGTTTCTCAGTTGAGTAAATAGCAAACCTTGCATATAAACTATAACCTAAAACCCACAAAACACACAATCAAGTATTCTCACTCACAGTCAATAGCAAACCTTGCATATAAACCATGATTGAGAACCCATTAAGCACAAGAACAAGAGAACCAAAAATAACGTGCAACCTGCAACAGTAAATTCATTCATTCAATTGAATATTGGCTAAGAATGGTGAACCTCACACATATCTCAACCTTAACATATAAACCCTAGATTCAAGACTAGCACAAACCATGCATAGACAAGAAGAAATCCCAAATTGAATGAAACAAAACTTGAATTACTAAAATATAGTCAATTCTAACAAAGAGTATTCATAGAGGTTCACATTGAATCCCTAGTATGGATTTAGTTACACATAGTTGAAATAAAAAGAAGAGAGAAGTAGTTGATAGAACCCATGGAAATTGTAGGCAATCTTCCAATCTCTGATGCATAAAATCTTCTCCTTCGTCTTCAAATCTTCTTTATGTAAGATGAAAGAAAGTTTGTTGAGTGATTTAGGCTATGACTTATGGCTGACGAACTGTCTCTAGACGAAACCCCTTGAAGAGGAAAAACCCCTATATTTATATCTGCTCGGGCTTCGGTGGAGAAACCTGATTAAAAACAATGACTTTAGCCAGACCGCTGCCTGACCGCTACCACTTGGGCAGCGGTGTGGCAGCGGTTTTGCACAATTTGAAAACACTGCCACTTTGGCAGCGGTGAGGGGGCGGTTTGCACAGCGATCTCCTCTGTCCAATAAACGTTGCGACGCCTCTCTCAGAAAATAGCAGCGGTGTGAGAGCGATTTTTGCTCAACTTCAGAAAAGACCCTTGACTTCTTCAAAATAGCACTTTTTATCTGAATTTCTTCAAATATATCAATCTGGTCCAATAACCTGAAAACACTCAAACACACCCATTAAAGCGCTAAAAGGCTCAAGTAGCAAGCAATTGATTGGGGGAATGGGGATCAAATATATATACAATAAATGACCGATCAATACCTTCCTGGAGTAGTCGTTAATAAGTGTGATGAAATACTGTTTATCTCTGGTTGACGAGACTGTAGCTGGACCCCAAAACATTGCTGTGCACTAGTTCCAGCTTATCCTTTGCTAGTACCCTTCCGGTCTTCTTGAAGATTACTCAATTCTATTTTCCTAATACGCAGCTCTCACAAAAATCAACCTCAACACTCTTCAAATCTGGCAACTTACCTTTCTAATACAGACACTTTAACCCTTGACTATTCATGTGCCCAAACCTCTAGTGCCACAAGTTTGGATCATCTTTACCTTTCACCATAGTGATTGAACCACAACCATTCGTGGTTGTGTAAAGTGACTCATTCTTGTTTCCTC
Source organism: Acer campestre (assembly GCA_954870605.1). NCBI lineage: Eukaryota > Viridiplantae > Streptophyta > Magnoliopsida > Sapindales > Sapindaceae > Acer > Acer campestre. The sequence goes on along the minus strand of OX940808.1, from coordinate 25,077,813 downwards.
GAGCAATTGTCATAATACCTTTCGAAATATTCCACTTATCATTTGTGAAAGTTTTCATGCAACCCTCTAACGCCAGTTGCCCAATAAAGATCAAATTCTTCCTCAAATCTAGTATGTGCTTTACATTGTTGAGTTTCCAACTGACCCTTTCAGCTGAATTTTCACATCTCCCTTCCCGGTAATATTGCATGCTTGATCATCACCAAGATACACCTTACCCAAATTTTTGGAGACGTAATTCTCAAATAACTCCCTGTGAGGTGTGGCATGGAAAAACGCTCCTGAATCCAGAAATCAAGACTCTGTCTTACTTTCCAACGAGCAGATGAGGCAGTCATCTAACTCCTCTAACACACAGTTTGCGCTGCCCTTGCCCTTATCTTTCTTCTCAGATCTACATACGAGAAGTGGCCTTTCTTACCACAGTTTTAGCACTCTACATCTTTCTTGCTTCGTTGCTGATTTCCAAAATAATTGACCTGATACCTGGATTTAGACTTACCTCTTGACTTTGATCTTCCCCGTTGATTTGTGTTCCGATTTCCATTTTTGCTTTCTCTACCTTCTATATTCAATGTTAAAGATGTAGACGCTCCAAATCCCTCTTCACACATCCTAACCTCTTCGGTCATGATCATGTTCACAACCTGTGAGAAATCCAATTTTTCTTTTCCGAGCGAGTTGGCAATTTACTGACATGTCATCTTCTAACTTTCTGGCAATTGGGTAAGCCTAAACACCGCCAAGAATTCCTCATTGAAACCCATAAACACAGAAGTTAACCCATCCTTCACTTCATTGAATTGGTTTATATACACTCTAAAACTCTGACCTTCTGTTATCTTTAAATTTGATAGCTTATTGATAAGATGGACCTTCCTTACTGCAGAAGGCTATTCATATAGGTTTGATAAAGTCTTTATCAGATCTCTGGCAGTTAGCTGATCCTTTTCGTTAAATGCGACTTGCTTCATCAAACTGAGGCAAATTGCTCTCAATGCTTTCTTGTCCAGGAGTTCGAAATCCTCTTCATCCATGTTCTTTGACATCCGCTTCTTTGACTAATCTACATCGGTCATAGTTGATGGCTTCTCTTTTATCGGCCAACACAGGTCCTTCTGGTACAGATAATCCTCCATTTTATCTTCTAGAAACTGAAATGCGTCTCATCGAATTTCTTAATCTTGTGAGAATCTTTCTCAGATCCCATCTTTGTGACAAAATCGTTGACCTCGAGATAACATAGATTTGTGTGAAAAATAACCCGCCCCAACCTAGGGCTATGATACCAATTATTGTTAAGAAAGAATGGGTATCACACAAATCTAAAGCAGAAGACACAAATAATAATAAAGCAACAAAGAAGAAAGAATGACACCAAAGATTTTACGTGATTTAGCAATTTGCCTACGTCCACAGAGCGCACCGTACTCAATCCACTACTTCCTGAATTAATTACAATCTCTTTATCTCTCTCCCAAGTCTCTCTACAATTGCTCTTAATCTCTTTACCACTCTTTTTCAACACACCCCTTAGGGTTTACATCATGTAGTATTTATATGGGAACACTGGGGTAAGCCAAAACCCAAATAAGGACACATTCCTTTTCTGCGTAAACTTCCAGATTCACGCAATTCACCACATTACTGCGGTCCAGACCACTTCCTATGCATGTGCCTATGCCGCGGTATGTGCAGCGTGACTCCTCTGGAGTTCACCGCTGCGTGTGCCACCCCTTGGGCACTATGCTTGGCCAGTGGTATGTGCAGCGTTAATTCCTCTGGAGTTCACCGCAGCATGTGTCGCTCCCTAGGCATGTGTCTAGGCCACGGTCTAGGCCGCGTAAAATACCGAGAAAAGATTATCAAGGCTGGTTTCAGGCTTTACAAAGCCAACACAAGTCGCTCTTCATCGCAATCCATTTGCATCCATACCTCTCGATACTCTTTCCTTTTGCATAAAGCATTTGTTGCTATGCAATATAATGGATCATTATAATTTAATGAAATATAATGGATCATTATAATTTAAAAACCTTTTCAAAATTGAGAAACAATCTGCCATTGATGGTCCATTATTATCACTTTTCTCCAATACACTTACTATCTTACAAATTTCTTCACGAGTTTCATCAAATTTTCTTTTCTTTTGTTTCTGCTCAATGGGTTCCTCATCAACTTGAATCGGTTGATTTAATGAGGTGTATTCTGGATATGGATTATTTGGAATATTCTCATCTTCCTCCATTAACCTAAAATAACTATCACAATACATTGGAGGTGAAAAGGCAGGTGTTGTGTTGCCCATTTTGGGAATTCCTTCCATACCGGAACTCCAATTATGTATCCCTGTAGCTGACACACCTGAAAACAATGTTTCTAACTCCTCAAAATTTGCTAAAGGCCTAGTGCGAAATTGTTTAGCGTCTAGATATTTCTATTTTACAAAATAAAAAACTAATTAGCTAAATATGTAATCAACTAAAAATATATTTAATAAAAAGAAGTTAAAAGAGTATTTGCCTTAATGTAATCATCCCATCTTTCGGCTAGCCAATCAAATGTCTAGGTCACAGAGTTGTAACCATGTCCAGTTGTTGTTATCAATTTTGTCCATGTAAGGTATTGCTTTTTCATGTAGTCCCATCCATTTTTAAGTTGTTTCTGAGTAAACTTTTTTCTAATTATTTTTTCCAATCTTTCTGCAATCCGCGTCTAAGCACTAGGTTTTAAAGTTCCTCATGATCTAAAACCATTATTTGCCTCTTGGAGGCAAAGATCAATACAATACTTTCTTTGGATAGGATCAGACCAATCAGCCCTACTACTTTCATTTTGAGCCATCTATATAAAATTTTAAAGTATAAATTATCCACAAAAAAAAAAAAAAAAATTACAATATCACAAATGAAAATTTATGCATCCACAATAATTCTAATAATAAAAAATTCATTACAACAACATACATCACTTGTATAAAAAATGCACTAAACAAGTTTTCTAAAAAAAGTATTATTTGGTCTAAAATCTATCTAATTTGATGTGCTAACTTGTTGTTTTTCTATTAAAAACATATTACATCCCTATTTTTTTTTTTAATAGCAAGGATTTATAGAAAGACAACATGACAATGGCAGAAAGGGAAATACAGCAAGGCCAGTCAAGGCCAAACAAACACAAGAACAACAACATACCCAATAGGGCAAACAGAGTCACAACGAGCCACTGCAACAAGGGAGCAAAAATAGAGCAAAGGAGAGACTAAAAACAAAAAACAAAAAACCCCTGAAACAGGTGGCTACAAGAGAAACCAAAGAAACACCAAGAATTAACAATTGATATATAAATCATTGTGACAAAAATATTAATATATATATATATATATATCAAGATATGCAAGAAAAACAATTGGATTACTGAAGAAAACAATATATCATTATATCATGATCATAATATCATAATAAAATAACGATAACAAAAAAAAAAAAATAAAGAGTTCTTACCAGGATTTTGTAGGAGAGAAATTCAATTGTTTAAACCCAGAAAGATTTCAATATGAGAAGTGATTAGAGTTTTTTTTTTTTTTTTTTTTTTTTTTTTTTAAATCCTTTAAATAAAAAATATGTTAAAAGAAAGAATTCTACACCATATCAAATTAGGATAAATTTAGAAATATATCTTTTTTTGGAGGATAGACTTGGAAGAAAATATTTTAATTATAATTCAGTGATTTGGAATTAAGTTAAAAGTCAGGATTTTTTACTTTTTTTTAAAAAAAAAGTTATTTTTTGATATTTTTAAGTTATTTGATCACTTAACAAAACAAACAAAATAACTTAATGAGTTCAATTCAAACCCATTAAGTCTTAAGTGGAAAAAACAAACGACCCCTAACAATTAAAAAAAAAAAACTTACGAATAAGCTTGATTTTTAGGAACCGTATATATGTATATATTAAAAATTAAAAAAAATAATATATTTTTTTAAAATTGAAATATGAAAATGTTTTTTTTTTTTTTTTTTTTGTTACATTTGTAGGTATATGATTACCTAAAGAATTTTAATTATTTCATTAGTCTTAGAAATTCTGAATTTAATCGAATCTTGTTGCAACAAATCAAGTTTTCATATATATATATATATATTGAAAACTGACTATTTAATATATATATTACTGTTAGTAATAAAACCAAAATATTCAGTTTTTTTCTCTTTACCTATTAATTAGAGATTGATCGAGAAAGTATAGAGATATGATTTTTTATTTTTCAAAAAATGGAGAGAGAAAAAATGGAGAGAAAGAGAGAGAGAGAGAGAGAGAGAGAGAGAGAGAGAGAGAGAGAGAGAGAGAGAGAGAGAGAGTGTGTGTGTGTGTTTAATATGGTAATAAAAAATTTAGGAGAAAGAATTTAATACGTAATATTTAATCTAATGATTTAGGGGAGAGAATTTCTGTTCTTTTTAATAATTTAATTAGTTTTGAGTGTCTTTAGAATTTTTTTGCCTTATTTAGTAATTTTAATTCAGGTTAAAATTGTCATTAATAAAAAAAAATGGAGGGTAAATATATAATTTGTGGATTGTAAGGAGAAGTTCTCTATATAAAATTAGAGAGCTTCTCCTTACAATCCGCAAATTATCTATTTGCAATCCAATTTAATTTTTTTTATTAATTACAATTTTAACCTGAACTAAAATTACAAAACAAGACAAAAAAAATAAAAATAAAAAATAATTTGAAGACACTCCAAACTAATTAAATTATTTAAAAAATAAATTCTCTCTTAATCATTAGATTAAATATTACGTATTAAACTTTCTCTCCTAAATATGTTATTACCATATTAAAAACTCTCTCCTATTTACTTTCTCTCTCCCTTTTTCAAAAAAAAAAAAAAATCCCATCTAATTTAATTTTTGGTTTAATTGATTCATTGGCCCAAAATTAGTATGAACCTACTTTATGAAACTTATGAAACATAGAATTTATGAAATTTTGGCCCATATTCAGTATCCAACAGCCCATTAAATTCAAAAACATATTAAAAAGACCATTAGGCCCATTAGGCCCATTAGGCCCAAAACCAAAATGAACCGAACCGATCAAAATCAGTTCAATTCAATTCATTTCGTAGCACATCTTAATCGGTTCAAACTGGTTTCATTTTATCAAAACTGAAATATTTTCAGTTCAGTTCGGTTTTTTCCAAAACCGAACCGAACCGAACTTTGCCCACCCCTATTTATTACGGTGGAAAATTTGGCAGAAAGCCATAAAGGATGCTTATATTATTAAAGATTTATGGAAACATTTTCCTTAGAAGTTCAGAGTCTTTCATCAATTAGTTGGTGCAATTATGAATTTCTTGAATGTATTTCTCAGCTATGAATTAGACATTTAGACCAATAATTTTCTTAAATAAAATTAAACTGTTAATTAAGTAGATGAATGTTTTGTTCTACTTGATATGACTTTTATGTCAAATTTGTCACATAAACCTTTTGGTTTGGGGTGTTTGTTCTTGTAGGCTTTGCAAGTCTGTTGTCTGTCTTTCTCTTTTATTTTGGAATACTTGTATTATAGCCTCTTTATTATTTGATAGAACAAATAAAAATCGTCAAATATTAAGATAGAAGTGGAACTGATCAATGTCTTCGCTTTTGAGTTCTAAGTTGAAATCCAAATGTAGTCATTTGCTTAAAATATGGTTGCATTAAATATATTTATAGTAAATATATTTTTTATTAAATATAGTTCTAGTAAATATATTTTTATTTCATTGTGATCAGGTTTACAATGAAGCTAAGAGGATGTGCTTGGATGCTTCAAACAGTAAGAAAATCAAAAGAAATTGGATTGTGCAGTTTAAAAGCATTTTATTTGTATTTTGATCAAATTTTATGAATTGATGGCATTTAAAAGCCTAAAGTCCACTGAATTCAGTAGAATGGATAATCAAATCTTATGGATAAATCATACTATTATTGGTAAAATCTGTCAAACTGATAGGTCAGCATCGATACCGGGAAAAGCGATGATGAAGTATGCCATGTCACCATAGTCACCCAGACAAAACCAATTGTATGACCAAGGTTCAACCTTTGACTCCGGCGAGATCTAGTCGGGTTTATTCGATCAATCTAGTTGAGATAACCTGATCAGGCTCAACTAACCGATCAGGTAGAGAAACATGATCAGGCTAAATAATTGATCAGGTAAAAGATATACTGGTCGGAGTTGAGTAACTAATCGGGTTAAAAAGACCCAGTCGGATTAGATAACCGATCGGCCAGTGATGTGTGGATGACATTAACTCCAAGTTAACCACGACTCAAATACGAAGAAAAAGAATCTTACTCAAACAAGGAACCATGAAGTATATTTCGATAAGGAAACAAACTTCCTTAAAGATATTGGAGTCCAAATTCAATGGGGAATCTAATTCATTAAATGTGTAGAATATACGAAACAAGAAAGAAGATAAAAACAACTCCAACAAATTAGAGTCCTACTAAATCTTGTCAACTTTCCTTACTTGTACACCACGAATTAGGGTTCCATACATGTATAAATAGACCCTTAATGACCATTATGTACGCATGTGAAAACGCAGATAATAGCAAGAATGTAAAAGAGATTGAGTTTGTAATTCATCCTTACATAGTGAAACCTTGTTCTCGCCGTCTCCGGCAACCGTGGTTCTTTCCCTTTAGAACTTAAAACTTTGTATTTTGCGTGCTCAATTATTACTTTTTTCATTTTACAGTATTATTAGTAATTGCATTAACGTTATTGGACGTGTGGCTTTTTCCATAATCCAATTGGAGCTAGAAGGATGGGGAGTAAAAAACTATATTGTAGAATCACCCCATGGACTTGTGACAAGCTACCATGGCAAACAGTAGAGATGGAGACGCCTCAGACCGTAATGAGAGCTAGTCTGAACACAATATCGATACACATGGGCCAATAAATGCCAGTGCCACCGGAGGAAGATTGCCTTCCAAGACCCCGATCACGGGTGGCCAGACCATGATAACTCCCACAAATACTTCAGAAGGGATTTTCCCAGAAGCATTCCAACGTGTTCAAGAATCCCTATGGAGAGTCATTGAAGATGCAATTAGGCAAGGTATCAATATAACGACAACCGCAAATTTGACTTCCCGGTACCAGATGTCAACACTTGTAATGGCTCAAGACCCTAAAGTGCGCTTAAAGATAGTAGGTGCAAACCCCAAGTGCTCCTCACAAAACTGGTAAAGATAGGGCATATCACTGTGAGAGAAAGGAACGTTCCAGGAAGTGAGATGATCGCCACGATGACTAGGGTCACAGAGAGGATAGACACCAGGGTGACAAAGGTCATAGAGGAGACGGTCACCACGATGGCAGAGACCATAGAAACACTGGCCATCAAGATGATGTGGAAAGATATAATGGTGGTCGATCATGGTATGCTTTGGAAGATCATCAGGGGATGATCGAAGGAGGTCCCAATCGGTTTCGATTGATGATGATCTCCCACCTAGGAGGAGTCCGGTGACTAGGTCACCAATCAGATTTAATCAATAGAATGCTCAGCTTACAGGGAGCATACCAATGGACCCTTATGGGATAACCATTCGTTAGAAGTTTGATGAACATGGAGAACCGGAAGGTGAACGAGAAGTCCAAATGCAAAGAATAGAAGCACAAGAGCGCAGGCAGGGCCAAAGTAATTTGCTGATAAGCAATTCAAGAAACCCGTTCTTCGATATGATTCGGCGTGCTCGTTTTTTAGAGAAGTTCAGAATGCCCCACATGGAGCAGCTCAAAGCAAACACCGATCCCCAGGAGCAGCATGTTAAGAGATACCAAAGTTCGATGGCACAATATGATTATGATGATGCGGTAATGTGCAAGATGTTCCCATAAACTCTTAGTGATCAGGGATCTTGATGGTTTGATGGCCTCGCCGGCGGCTCAATTAAAAACTTCGAGGTGTTTATACACGCCTTCAGTAAGCAATTCATAGGAAATATCCAAAGGAGAAAATCAATATCTATTCTTTCCACCCTAAGGCGGAGTAAGAACGAGAAGCTGGAAGATTACCTGAACAGGTTCTCCCAAGAAGTGTCAGAGGTTTAGGACCCCAACAATGATGCGGTGATATCGGCTTTTATTGACAGCTTGTAGCATATCCAGCTGTCACTTAACCTGAGACAAGTAAGGCCAACCACATATGCGCATCTATAGATGATGTGGGGGGATACGCTGGCAGAAGAATTTTGCATTTTGATCGGTTTCATTATTTTGACAATTTATTAAGTTGGATAGAGGAGGTGAGAGAGCAATTGAAAGAATGACTTAATGGACTTTTTATTATTACAAGAATGTCTGGTAATTAACCACCCATCAAAATTTACAATATTAGAGGCAAATTACAAACACAAGCAATTGAACAATACAAGGCAGATTACTGAAACAAAAGAAAGAAAGAAAGAAAATCTAATGAACCATCTAAGAGATTGTGAAGGGTGCTGCTGCTAGCTTGGCTCTCAGATCTTTTCTCAAAATCTTACCAGAAGGAGACTTTGGAATTGCATGAACATTTCTTTGGCGGTTTTTGTTGTTTTTATTTTATTTTCTTTAATATATATATATATATAGATACTGCGGTCATCTTTTATGATGTTAATTAGTTCTAGTAGTATCATATGGTAAGGTTATTTTGGTAAATTATATATATATATATATATTTGAAGTATTTTAAAATGGTCATTTTGAGCCAGTATAAAGAGTTTTCTACATCATATTTGTATACTAAAGATTTTGTATATACTATATACTATATGTGTCAAATAAATTGATAATAAATCGAATCTCGAAATTTCCTGAAATCTTGAATATTTTATTAGAATTTTCCTTTAAAAAAAATATTTATTAGCCAAAATTAATGCACCAATAATTCAAAAGACAGAAAGTCAATGTTTCAAGTAATGAATTCTTATTGAATTCCAATATATCAGTTACTGTTATAAATATAATAGGTGGCTTCCACCATGTGCTTCAAGTGGCAAGTGGCAACAAAATACAATTTGGTGTAAAACGTGGCTCAAGGTGGCATATTTAGATTGAAAATTGCAATATGTACCCTTTTATTTGTTTGCCTATAGGGCCTTTGTAGTGAAAAACTGATACCTTTTGATAATCTAATATATTTGGTCTCAATTCCTTTCATCTTTCTCTCGTCTCTCTTCCTCTCTTGTTTCTTTATTCTATTTTATTATTTATTAGTTTATAAGTTATTCATCTTCTTCATTTTCTTCTTCTATATATGGATTTATTTATCCATTCTTTTATTTATTTACAACACGTTATCAGCACGAATGTTGTTATTCCCAGAACCTGAAGTTCTGAATTTATTATTACTAGGACCTGAAGTTCCTAGATTTATTACTAGAACCTGAAGTTCTGAATTTATTATTACTGGGACCTGAAGTTCCTAGATTTATTACTAGAACCTGAAGTTCTGAATTTATTACTACTGAGACCTGAAGTTCCTAGATTTATTACTAGAACCTGAAGTTCTGAATTTATTATTATTAAAACCTGAAGTTTCCAAATGTTTATTTATTAATACCAGAACCCGCAGTTCTGAATTTAATTTCTCGCACTTTACTTTTATGCAATTTATTTTACTGCATTTTATTTACTTTTAAGCAATTTATTTTCTCGCATTTATTTATTTATATGCTTTTATGTGATTGACCATGCCAACCTACCAGAACCTGCAGTTCTGGATTTACTTTATCGCATTTATTTATTTTTATGCTTTTATGAGATTGGCTATGCCAACCAATCAGAACCTGCAGTTCTGGATTTATTTATTTATTTATTTATTTCTCGCATTTGTTATTACGCATTTTACTTTACGCAATTTTTATTTAAACAATTTGGTTATCCATCAAGAACCTGAAGTTTATGAATTTATTTATCATTACCGGAACCTGAAGCTTCTGGATTTATTTATTTACGAATATTCATTTATATATCTGAAAGTATAAATTCCTCGGATTTTTGTCAGACTAGAAGTTCTAACTCCGATTGTGATTTTCAAATAACCAGAAGTTATAATAATGTCAAAGCTTGCAAATTTGAAATTTGCTGCACTGGAAGTGTCTGGGGACAATTACGATCTGAAAGCACAATACCTAACAGTTACAGAACCAGAAGTTCTATGGCAAGAAATAAAATCACTACACAGCTGAAATTGTGTGGTCAGGATGTAATTCGAAATCATCAATAAAATAGTAAATTTTCTCCCATATTCATTTTATCTCATTATTCTTCTTCATCTTATTTCTGTTATATTATCTATTATTTTAATTTTACACATCTATTTAATTTTATACAATTTATGTATCTGAGTATGCCAACTAACCAGAACCTGAAGTTTCTGGATTTGTATAAATTATGTGTTGAGCCTAACTAGGTCAATCGTTAAGTTTCTAGAAACTAAACTAAGCTCGGCTAGACCGACTAACCAGAATCTGAAGTTTCTGGATTTATCATTATAATATTTAAGTTGGCACGGTTTTACAAACCGATCAGAATCTGAAGTTCTAATTTTGAATACGAAGTAGTTGAATCTGAACTTGAAGTTCTTAAGTTTTGAACACGAAGTTCTAATCAGACTTGAAGCTCTGAATTCAATTTAAATTGTGATATTTAAAATTTTTATGTCAAAGTTTATTAGAACCAGAAATTCTGAATTGAATCAAGTTACGATTCTTTCATCTAGAAAGTCAATTTGTAATTTCTATTTAGAACCTGAAGTTTTCTGAATTTTATGAACCTGCAGTTCATGGTTGAATCGGAAGTTCGAAAGATCAATATGATTCATGATTTTGTTTTATGAAGTGATATATTTTCATATCTACATGTCTATATTTTTGATCACTCTATCTGATTTGCACTTTATTTATTTTTGTTTTTGTTTTTGTTTTGTGAATAGATATGTCTCTAAACGATAAATTGATTGATGTTGAAAAGCAAGATACAGGAGATATATGTCTGACCGATAGTGCAACGACGCATACAATTCTGCGGAATAAGAAATATTTTCTGAATTTGACCTTGCTCAAAGCAAATGTTAATACAATATCGGGTCCCGCAGATCTGATAGAAGGCTCCAATAGAGCCATGATATTGTTACCAAATGATACTAAAATATGTATCAATGATGCTTTATATTCTAGTAGATCCAGAAGAAATCTACTTAGTTTCAAAGATATACGATGTAATAGATATCACATAGAAACTATAAGTGATGAGAATATTGAGTATCTGTGCATTACTTCTCATAATTCAGGCCAGAAGCTCATTATGGAAAAGCTGTGTGGTTTATCATCTGGATTATATTACACTCTTATAAGAGGTGTAGAAATTTATGCAGTTATGAACCAGAAGTTCCCAGATCCAAAAATATTTATGCTTTGACATGACCGTCTTGGTCACCCGGGATCTACAATGATGCGTAGAATCATTGAAAATTCTCATGGGCATCCATTAAAGAACCAGAAGATTCTTTTATCCCACGAAAATTTATGTACTACATATTCATAAGGGAAGTTAGTGATAAAACCATTTCATTCTAAGGTTGGCTTTAAATCACCATCATTCCTATAAAGGATTCAAGGGGACATATGTGGACTTATTCATCCACCTAGTGGACCGTTCCGCTATTTTATGGTCCTAGTTGACGCATCCAGTAGATGGTCACATGTTTGCTTATTATCAACACGCAATGTTGTTTTTACAAGATTACTCGCACAGATTATCAGGCTTCGGGCACATTTTCCCGATCATCAGATCAAATCAATCCGCCTTGATAATGCTGGTGATCGAATTTACTCCCAAGACATTTGATGAATATTGCAGATCATTTGGGATTAATGTTGAACATCCAGTTCCACATGTTCATCCTCAGAAAGGATTAGAGAATCACTTATCAAGTATCTCCAGGTAATTGCGAGAACTTTATTATTTCGATACAATTACCAATTTTTATATGGAGACATTCTATTCATCTCTAACTCACTGCTTATCATTATAATTTACCATTACAACATGTAATTGGTCATAGACATGCTCATTTTTTTTTTAGATAATTGATCATCTGATAATTATTAATCAATTATTTGATATACTAAAGGTGACAAAATTTTATAAGTTGCTATCTCATAAACCCCGGCGGGGTGATTGTTCCTGAAGAATGATCTGAGTAAAATGCAACAAATAAATCATCTGATACATATCATAGGTTTGTAAACCTTTTATTTCGAAATGTATTGTTCCAGAAGAGGAAAATAAATTATCAGGATCCTAATGGAAACAAGACTCGAGTTATGAATAAATCCACTTTCTCTAGATCAAATCTATAAGAGTTAGATATATCTAAAGAGACATAAAGTCCCTGAAGTGACTAAATCCATTGAAATGGAAGAAATCTCAACAGAGATTCAAGTATATTGAAATTGAGAAAATTTCTATAAATCATACATGAGAGATGTGGAATAGTAAAGAAACGATCATCAGTGATATATTTTCAAATACAGTATCTACTAAAATATTGATTATGAAACTCATAGTATCGATGATTATAGACAAAGGCATGATTGGCCTAAATGAAAAGAAGCAATTCAAGAAGAATTGACTTCATAAGCCAAACATAAAGTATTTAGACCAATAGTTCTCCAGACACCTGAAGATGTCAAAGTAGTTGGATACTAAAAGGTCTTTATATGGAAACGTAATGAGAAAAACGAGATCGTAAGATATGAGGCACGACTCGTAGTACAAGATTTCTCATAGAAACTTAGTATTCAATAGTGATGAATACGATTACGTTCCGAATTTTTGATAAATTTGGCTGCCTTTAAAAGGCTTGAAATACGTCTTCTAAATTTAGTAATTATTTATCTATATGATTCACTCAATGCAGATATTTATAATCCCAGAAGGATTTAAAATGCCAGAAGCACGTAAACCGAGATCTCGTAATCTGTATTTAATAAACCTACAAAAATCCTTATATGGATTAAAAACAATCTAGACGGATGTGGTGTAACCGTCTCAGTAAATATCTGATGAAATAAGGGTATAATAATTATATTATACACCCATGTGTTCTTCATAAAGAAATCTAAATATAGATTTGCTATTATAACAGTTTATGTTGACGATATAAATTTAATTGGAATTCCTGAAGAGCTCCTAAAATTGTTGAATATCTGAAAAAGGGAATTTGAAATGAAAGACCTGAGAAAGACAAAATATTGTCTCGGTCTGGAGATTGAGCATAAATTAGACGGAATATTTGTCCATCAATCAGCGTATATTGAAAAGATTCAATATAGACAATGCTCACCCATTAAGTACCCATATGATTATTAGAACCCTTGATCCTAACAAAGATCCATTCCGACCACTGGAAGATGGTGAAAAGATACTTGGTCCTGAAGTACCATATCTCAATGCAATTGGTGCTTTATTATATCTGGCTAAATGTACTCAACCAGATATCACATTTTCAGTAAATTTGCTTGCTAGATTCAGTTCAACACCAACTCGAAGACATTGGAATGAGATTTAACATATTTTCCGTTATCTTCGTGGAACGAAAGATTTAGGGTTTTATTTTTCAAAATCTAACAATTTTTCAGGTTTACATGGTTATGCTGATGCCGGGTATCCATCTGATCCCCATAAAGCTTGTTCACAAAAAGGATATATTTTTACCTATAATGGCACAGCAATCTCCTGACGCTCCACAAAGCAAACTCTCGTTGCTACAACCTCTAATCATTCTGAGATCCTTGCACTTCATGAAGCAAGCCGAGAATGCGTGTGGCTAAGGTCAGTTATTTATTATATTCAAAATACATGTGAATTTTCATTATCTACAGGAATACCAACACCGATATTTGAAGATAATGCGGCTTGTATCGCTCAAGTTAGAGGAGGATATATCAAAGGAGACAGAACAAAACATATTTCTTCTAAATTCTTCTATACTCATGAACTTCAACAGAGCCGACAAATATACGGCCTACAGATAATCTTGCAGATTTGTTTACAAAAACATTGCCTACAACAACTTTTGAGAAACTGGGATATAGGATTGGCATGCGTCGACTCTGCAAACTACAAGATTGATATTGAAGTTTCATTCAGGGGGAGCGTTCAATCAGGGGGAGCAAATTTTTTTGAATGAATGTATGTATACTGTACTCTTTTTCCTTCTACCGGATTTTGTCCCACTGGGTTTTACCGGGAAGGTTTTAATGAGGCAGTTCTAAACATACCCCTACCACTTGATCCTGAAGATCATTGTATATATTTTGCTGAGGTTTTTGTCCCACTGGGTTTTTCCTAGCAAATTAAATACAAATGGTGGAATCCAAGGGGAGTGTTATAAATATATTAGGTGGCTTCCACCATGTGCTTCAAGTGGCAAGTGGCAAGTGGCAACAAAATACAATTTGGTGTAAAACGTGGCTCAAGGTGGCATATTTAGATTGAAAATTGCAATATGTACCCTTTTGTTTGTTTGCCTATATAATGGCCTTTGTAGTGAAAAACTGATACCTTTTGATAATCTAATATATTTGGTCTCAATTCCTTTCATCTTTCTCTCGTCTCTCTTCCTCTCTTGTTTCTTTATTCTATTTTATTATTTATTAGTTTATAAGTTATTCATCTTCTTCATTTTCTTCTTCTATACATGGATTTATTTATCCATTCTTTTATTTATTTACAACAGTTACTACATTTTCGAATTTCATGGCTTGCTTGTCGATTTCTCATCTGAATTTCAATTTTTCGTGAATTAGGTATTTTCCTTCCAATATTAGAGATTTAAATTTAAAAGTTAGAGAGAGAAAGTTACTAAGAAAATTGGAAGATAGATAAAATATAAAAGTTAAATAGAGAGAAAGTGACGAATTTATTCGTTTTAATTCCCATAAAATTTACATGGACATGTAAAATTTCAACTTATAACTGATTTGTAAAATTCCGTTTATAATTAGTATGTGAAATTTCATTTAAAACTTGGGTGTGTAAAATTGTTCAAATTCTAATTCAGCACCGACTTTCTCTCTTCCAATTCTTTCATTAACTTTGTCTTCTAACTTCCAATTTTCTACGTGTGACCTGTCTTTCTCTTTGTATGTTTCTCTCTCAATCTAGAGATCTATCTGGGATTAGGATCATCTCCATGGTCCTTGTTTTTCTTTGGCATTTTTCAAATATAATTAAAACACAAAGTTGCATGAGAGAGACAAAAGTGATCAAATCTTGACCATATATTTTTTATTTTGCTTATGTGTCATTAGATTATGAAAAGCAACACAAGGAGAGTATCCTGATCCATCTTTTATGTCCTAAGCACGGATACTCCATTCGGTGGAGGTAACTCGTATCGAACTTGTACCCGGTTCAGATACTTTCCGGATACGTATCCGATACGTCAAATGACGTATCCGTTGACTTTTTTATAAGTTTGACAAGAGGATACTTTGAGGATACTTGGGGGATACTTGAAGGATACTTGGGGGATACATCAAGGATACTTTTGGGTCAATATTATAATTATTTTAGTATAAAATGTGGTCAAATTATAATTTCAAAAATTTAGGGGTCAAAATGAAATTGTAAAGAAATTTTGGTTTTGATTCCATTGACATAGAGAATACCGGGATACTTGAGATTGTAAATCTTTCTCTTGATGAACCAGAGTTAGATGCCGAATTATCTATATCATTTAACAATGTGAATGATAATAGTGAAGTTAATTAGGAATTTATAATATGTTTTATGAGGGTTTTTTTATTATTATTTTTTTTAATTTTATTTTTTATGTATTATTTAGATTTTGTAATATGTTATGGTTTATATGACGTATATTTTATTTAGATTTTGTAATATGTTACGACTTATGTGACATGTTTTATTTGGATCCTATAATATGTTACATTGTTATGACCAGAGTACTTAAAATCGATAGATATACCGAAATATCCACCGATATATCCGTATTTTGGAGGGACCGATATCGAAACAGGCAAATATCCAATATCCTGCCGAATATCCGGCCGATTTCGAAATATCCGTTAAAATCTCCCGATATTCCCGAAATATCCCGAAATTCCCGAAATTTCATGAATTTTACCCCGAAAGTCCAGGGATATTTTGCATATTATTAAAATAATTTTTTTAATCCTAAACAATTAAATTATTGTTAAAATAATTTAGCTTGAAAATTATTTTAGAAGAAGCATTAACAAATTTATAAAAAATTTCAACATAATAGTCAATTGTAAAATTATTGAGGACTTGAAGTAAAATTGAATAAAGAACCAAAGGGTGGACATGTAAAATATGTAAAATTTTGTGAAAGCAATATGAAAAAAAAAAAAAAATTGTTTTTGACTCAAATGTGTAAAACTAATTCCAAATAGTATTAAATATGTACCAATCAATTTATAAATATATAGAATTGATTTTTTTGTAACTTTGTGCCGACATTCCAAATAAAAGAATCTCAAAATTATTTGTGTAAAACGTGTAAAAATAATCAAATTGTTTCTTTTGAGTTTTGAGTAGAGAATCTAAAGAAACTCAAATATTTTTATCAAAAAATAAAATAAAAAATAAATAAGAACATAATTATTTTGTATGGCCCGTATGGTAGAGAATCATAATGACAGAATTTTGAAAAATAGTATATTGGGGATAATTCGGATCTTCTAAATTAAGATACTATGATATGTTTGTTTTTTTTTCAAAAAAAAAAAAAAAAAAAAAAAGATAATTCGGATCTTCTGATATATAATGTCTATGCGCAATTAGACACTGAAGCTGCAGGAATTGCTAATTTTGGAAATAAGGTAAAAAGTTACAATTTACAACCAATTTTATAATTTCAGTATTATTAATTCTTTGCATGTGAGTATTGTGTCATATACTCATATTAATATATATTATATACATATTGATCTCATGAATGTAGCTCACATACTTTAAAGATGGAAGGAAAAGTTTTGGTGAACGAGCAGCCATTGCAGCTAGAAGCAAAATGCAACTAGGTATATAACTTTTATTACAAAAATTTACATATTAATAATAAATAATAATATCATTGAAATAATATTCATACTTATAATACTTAATAATTTTTATTACAGCTGATTGGTGGGTAATGTATGGAAATTGTGCTCCATCATTAAGTGCAATAGCAGTTCGCATACTATCACAAACATCATCATCTTCTGCATGTGAAATAAATTGGTCCACATTTGCTTTAATCCACACAAAACAAAGGAACCGTCTTGTCTATTTTAAGCTTGAACAACTTGTTTATTGTTATTATAATATGAAATTGAAACTTAGGGATATGGCAGCTGAAAAAGATAAAGTAAATGAAACTGATTTTATGGATATACTTCAAGTAGCTGCTGAAGCAAGAGACGATAATAAGAATCCTATTTTTAACTGGCTTAGACCTGCCTCCTTGGATGATGACGAGGGAAATCCTGATTCACATATTGCTTCACATGCTCGAGAAATGGGAATAAATGTTGAACAAGTGATTAGAGAAGAAGTTGTTGTAGATCGTGGAGTTATTGTTACCAGCTCTTCCGATGACCAACATACCTCTGATGTAAATAGTGGAGGAAAAGATGATGGAGATGATGGGGATGGTGGGGATGAGGTAAGAGGTTAGGATTTTGGTGCAGGAGGTTGGAATGCTGGTGCAACAAGTTGGGATGTTCGTGCTGGAGGTTGGGATGTTGGTGCAACAGGTTGGAATGCTAGTGCGGCGGGTGGGATGCTCATGCAGGTAATTTTGATCAAACTCATGGTAGATAGCATGGAGGAACAAGTCAAAATGATGAAGATTCTTTGAATATGACTCTCTCCTCAATGAGTATAGACACAGAACATAGTTCTTTGGGTGATTCGCAGACAATGTCAGGTTCTCATATACCATATTATAGTAGTTATGGTGGCTGCAATATATTTGATTATTCTTATCCACAAATGCCATATGCAATACCTATGTATGCAGATCAACAATATCCACCAAGTTGGGTAAATCCAAACTACCCAATTCATGGATCAGTTGGAAGAGATCAAGCAGCATATGTGTGGCATATTAATAACTACATTGAAAACTATGCAAGCACGTTTTCTTGGGAAATTTATTGTTCGAATCAAGATAGAAATGTATCTTATATATTTGAACCAGCAAGGAATTCATTTTGGTTTTAAATTTCAGACACGTAATGTATTATTATGTATGAATTATGATTTATGATAGAATTTTGGAAGTGTGGAACTATTACTATATATATTTTTTAA
Source organism: Acer campestre (assembly GCA_954870605.1). Taxonomy (NCBI): domain Eukaryota; kingdom Viridiplantae; phylum Streptophyta; class Magnoliopsida; order Sapindales; family Sapindaceae; genus Acer; species Acer campestre. The sequence goes on along the minus strand of OX940808.1, from coordinate 25,059,400 downwards.
TGATAATTTTGTTTATTAAATATTTAATCTCTTTATATTGTATCTAATATTATAAAAGTGAAACAAAATATTACTCTATTAAATACTCAATTTTAAAAATTATATACAGACTCTATTTATGTTATAATTTATATTAAACTCATAACTATACTAATTTATTATTGAAATATGATTCATTTGATGTATAATTACTTGTTTAAGTTTGTCCTAAAATTTCACAAAAAAAAACTAACTTTAGATGTAAATATCCATCATTTTTTTAATTTTTGACAGAATATCCACCGATATCGATAATATCCCCGATATATCCGTAAATTTAGAAGCCCGACATTGATGCCGATACCGATATTACGTTCCTTGGTTATGACTTATGTAGATATTTGACATGTTTTGGATTCTTAATATGTTTTGATTTAGAATGAATTATCAAATATGTTTTCATATATTATTATTTTTTTAAATATAAATATATATTATTTTAATCGACGTATCCTGTCATATCTATATCCTAGTTTTTGAAGATTTACTGTATCCCCTGTATCTATATCCGTGCTACATAGTTTATGTCTCTTCTTTTTGTCACTTTCTCTCTCTATCTTTAAATGCTACAATTCATTCAAGGACATTTTGTCTTCAAAAAGCAAATTAATGTCGACACAAATAATAAAGTTATAAGAATGACTAAATTTATAATTTTCTATAATTTAAGGGTTACTTATAATTTTTTGTCGAACAATTTTACTATTACTATTGAAGAAAGTAAATGTCACGTGCCTAATTGGATCAAATAAGAAATTGTATCTTTATCTTTTATTTATTTATTCGGACTTGCACAAGACATTAGGAATTAAGAAGGAAGCTACAACAACACTGTAGGCCTTGACGGGGTCCTGAACCTCCTGCTGAATGAGGGATGCATGCTCCTGATATAAATTTTTTCTTCAAGCCATTGCAATATGAATTGCATTGGGGAGTTCCAAATGTTGCTGAACAATATTGATAGCAAAATGGATCAATGGCTATATCAACTCTATCACCATCTGCATCAAACATTCATTTTTAGCATCTTTTTGTTTAAAAATAAAAATTCTCAAATGCAAACTACCCAACATAATTTTTGTGGAGAACACTTTTGCTCACCCCCCTTCAAGGGAGGTAATCATTACCCCCTTCCTAAATGGATGACATGTGTCCATGGAGGGGGTAAATTTGTCCAAATACAGTTATCTTTTGGACAAATTTACCTTTCCCTAAACACATGTCATCTTTTTGGGAGGGGGGTAATGCTTACCCCCCTCGTAGGGGGTGAGCAAAAATGGACTCATTTATGTGATAATTAGTGATCTTGTAGTACTATAAAACTTATCATCATATGAGATAATTAATAGTGACTGAAATTTGAATTTGAATGACATTTTTGTTTTTTTTTGTTTTTTTTTTCTCACGTCTGAATGCACTGTCAACATGTTTGTTTTTTTTATTAAAAAAAAAAAAAAAAAATTTGTCTAAAAAGAAGTAATTTTACATCGATACCCATAATTATTAAAAGAAGTAATTTAACATGCAACACACTTTTTAAGATTTTGCATGTTCTTCCGCAAACAAAGTTTAATTTAACAAAACAAAAAATTCATTCAGGAATATAAATTTGTATGTTATTCTGCAAACAAAGTTTAAGTTCAATTTATTGTAAAAAAAAAAAAGAAAAAGGTTCAAGTTCAATTTTACATATTGTCCAAATATCCGGTATATAATTCTAGAAACCATTTTTGTTTTGTTTTGTTTTTTTTTTTTTTTTTTTTTTTTTTTTTTTTTTTTGTTTTTTTGTTTTTTTGTTTTTTTTTTTTTTTTTGTTTTTTTGGTTTCCTAGATCATATGTATCATATGCAACCAAAAACATTTTTTTTTTTTTTTTTTTTTTGGAAATAGGTCCCTAAATCATATACACAAGTACATTTATATATATATAAACAATTATTCTATAACTTCTTCAAACTATGAAATTTACTCAATATCGAATGCAACCACAAAAAGAATATTTGATAAATTATATAACTACAACTATGACAATCATAACAGATTATCATTCTAGATTATGTTTTGAAAGTTTTGTTACTGCAACAAAAACGTTTGAATTCTAAATAAAAATGTATTTTCCAATAACAATTAAACAAAATTAATCAAATGCTTATAAAAATTGATTTGCAATTTGGTCTCTGAGTTGTTGCATAAACACTTGATCAACTCTTCTAAATTCATTGTTTGTGCTTGGTGTTTGATTTTGATTGGCATCATCATTGTCCAATTGAATGTCTTCATCATCATATTGCAAGAATAATTCATGCAATGTAATGCATGCTATCACTATATTTCTCTACGTACCAAATGAGTATGGTGCCATCCTTTTTAGTATTGGAAAACGCTCCTTCAACACACCAAAAGCACGCTCAATAACATTCCTCGTTCAAGAATGGTATTGGTTGAATATCTCCTCTCTTCCTCTAGCTCTACCACCACTACGGAAGTCATTCAACCAATAATGAACATGGCAAAATGGTGCCATAAATCCTTTTGTATGTGTATAAGCAGCATCAACTAAATAATATTTATTTGAAAAAAAAATTAATAACATAACATTTGTAAATTCTTGAGTGTGCGTAAAAATATATAATTAAGGATTATCTAAATAAATTTTATTACCATCCGGTGGCATAGGAAAATTATGGTTTGGATCACAGATGGTTTCGGTCAAGATTCTTGAATCGTGTGCTGTTCCCTCCCATCCAACAATAATATATTTAAAAATCATATCAAAGTCACAAATTGCCATAACATTTTGAAAACATTCCCCTCTCCCATGAGCCATAAATGGTACTTGTTGATCACGTGGAATACTTGCATGGATCAATGTTCCATCAATCGCACCAACAACACCATACATAATTATTCAACCGAAATTAATATGTAAGAATTTATTGAATGGTTGAAATGTCATGTGATGCATACCAGCAATATACTATACTGCAAGATGTTCAATGCTCAGCAACTCATGGTATTTGATCAATTTCTTTTTTTTTTATAAAGAGGCTGGTACACTTTTACATGATCCATTTATAAAATTAGATAATAACGTAATCAAACATTTTCGTAAAACTCTTTTAGCCTCTGTTTTAGCCTCTAAATTCATATCATCATCTTCACTTGATGACAATGAATTAGAACTACTTGAGTGAGAATAAGGACTCTCCATTGAAATCTATCATTTAAATCAAGTATGTTACAAATGCTAGTAAAATGAAATAATAGAAACAAATAAAAAATGAAAAATGAAAGAAACAACACATCAAGATCGTCTACTCAATTACAATTCATAGTCAATAAAACTTTATTAATAATTAGTTGAAAAAAAAAAACTAAGCAAACAAACAAGCATGTAAATGAGTTCAAATATTAGTCACTAATATAATAAAAAATAATAAAAAAAGTTTTAAATTTATTTTTGCAAGCTTTGAATCCATCCAAGTTGTTGTCGAGAAAGAATGGGTATCACACAAATCTAAAGTAGAACACACACAACACAGATAATAAAAAAGCAATAAAGAAGAAAGAACGACACTAAAGATTATACATGGTTCAGCAATTTGCTTACGTCCACGGAGCGCACCGCATTCAATCCACTACTTTCTGAGTTGATTACAATCTCTCTGTCTCTCTCTCTCAAGTCTCTTTACAATTGCTCTCAATCTCTCTACCACTCTTTTTCAACACACCCCTTAGGGTTTACATCATGTAGTATTCATATGGGAACATTAGGGTAAGCAAAAACTCAAATAAGGACATATTCTTTTTCTACGTAAACTTTCTGATTCATGCAATTCACCACATTACCGCGGTCCAAGCCACTCCTTGTGAATAAGCCTACGTCGCAGTATGTGTAGCGTGACTCCTCTAGAGTTCACCACTGCATGTGTCGCCCCCTAGGCACTATGCCTGGCCAACGGTATGTGCAGCGCTAATTCATCTGGAGTTCACCGCTGCATGTGCCGTTCCCTGGGCATGTGTCTAGGCCGCGGTCTAGGCCGAGTAAAATACCTATAAAAGATTCTCAAGGCTGGTTTCAGGCTTTACAAACCTAACAATCTCCCACTTGAAGAACTGAAACTTGAATATAAGTTCTCCATCCTTCCTCGATGACTTAATGGATAATTACGGTGCGCTCATCTCTCATGTCTTCACTCTTGAAGACCCACTGAAGCTGCGCACAACTCTAGTTTTTCTGTAGTGACCGGCTTTGTTAACTTGTCAGTTGGATTCTTGCTTTCTGCTATCTTTACAAGCTTTAACACACCTTCTTTGATTAACGAACGAATGAAATGGTAGCGAAGATCTATATGTTTGGTCATAGAATAGAACACTGAATTCTTGGCCAAGTGTATTGCTCTCTGACTGTCACTGTGCAACACATTCATCACTTGATCGAATCCTAACTCAGCTAACAAACTTTGTAACCATATCAGCTCCTTGATTGATTCTGTTACAGCCACATACTATGCTTCAATTGTAGAGATTGTCATTATCTTCTGCAACTGTGACATCTAACTAATTGTAGTACTAGCCATTGTAAACATATATCTGGTGGTACTCAGTCTATGATCCACCTCCCCAAAAAAATCTGAATCCACATAACCTTCCAGCTTGAGTTCATCTCTTCTGAAGGTTAGACATTTCTCAGTCGTACCCTGCAGGTATCTTAGGATCCACTTCACAGCCTCCTAGTAGGGCGTGCTTGGATTGGACATGTAGCGGCTCATAACTCCCACTGCATGAGAAATATCTAGTCTTGTGTAAGTCATGGCATACATTAGGCTTCCAATGGTTGAAGCATAAGGAACTTTAGTCATGAAATCCTTCTCCTCTTCTGTCTTTGAACTCTGGTCCTTGGACAACCTAAAATGACTAGCCAAAGGTGTTCTTATTGATTTCACATCACCCATGCTGAATCTCTGTAACACCTTTCAAACGTACTCTACTTGTGAAAGCTTCAATGTACCTTCATGTTTGTCTCTGCTAATTCTCATTCCAAGAATTTGTTTTGCTGCACCTAAATCCTTCATCTCGAACTCACTCGAGAGTTACTTCTTTAAATTGTTAATCTCTTCTAAATCTACACCAGCTACTAACATGTCGTCAACATAAAGTAGTAGAATAATAAAACTTGACTTAACCTTTTTGAAGTAATAGCAGTGGTCAGCATTGCATCTCAAATATCTATTGCCTTGCATAAACCCATCGAACTTTTTATACGATTGTCGGGCAGCTTGTTTTAAACCATACAAGCTTTTTGTCAACCTACACACCAACTCTTCCTTGCCTTCTTCTGCAAACCCCTCTAGTTGCTTCATTATATATTTCTTCCTCCAAATCACCAAGAAGAAAGACAGTTTTCACATCTAAATGCTCCAAATATAACCCTTTCGTTGCAACAATGCTTAATACTAACCGGATCGTAATTAGTTTAACAACAGGAGAAAATATTTCAGAGTAGTCAATATCTTCTATTTATTGGAAGCCTTTGACCACTAGTCATGCCTTGTATCTCTTAGAACCATCATGTTCCTCTTTGATCCGAAACACCCACTTATTCTATAGGGCTTTCTTTCCTTCAGACAACTTGGCTAACTCCTAAGTTTGATTAGAAATCAACGACTTCATCTCATCTTTCATAGCAAGCTCCCACTTGCTCGCATCTTCTCCTTCATATGCTTCATCATAGCACTCAGGTTCCCCTGCATCTGTCAACAGCATGTATTGCAAGTACTTCCTATTTGGTATAGGAGTTCGAGTTGATTTTCTCACTGCACTCTGAGCCTGTGTCGTTGAAACGTTTCTATGTGGGATAGGATCTATAACCTGAAGCGGCACACCTTGTTCTTCATCATTCTGAATAACTGATTCCACGACCATGTTCTCTGATACATCATTCGGCCCAAAATACTATGGCTATTCTGGCTTAGACACCTATGTGTTTCTGTCTTTGTACATAACCCTTTCGTTGAAGGCAACATCTCTACTTCTGATTATCTTGCAGTTTTAGTCATCCCACAGTTTGTAACCAAATTCATCTTCTCCATAACCCACCAAAGTACATTTCACTGACTTGGCGTTTAGCTTATTCCTCGCATGATCACCTATATGTACATAAGAAACACACCTAAACACTTTAATATGAGAAAGTTTTACCTCTTTCTCAGTCCAGATCTTTTCTGGTATAGCAAGGTCCAAAGGCTTTGATGGTCCTCTATTGATCAAATATACTGCTGTATTGACTGCCTATGCCCATAACTGTTTTGGCAACCCAAAATGTAACCTCATGCTTCTGGCTCTCTTAGTCAACGATATGTTCATCCGTTCTACTATTCCATTCTACTATGGGGTTCCAGGAACCGTTCTACTGAGATTTATCCCGCTCATATAGCAAAACCTCTTAAACTCACTGTCTTCATATTTTTTTACCATTGTCTGAATGCAACTTTTTGATCTTAAACCTTGTCTCATTCTCAACCCTAGCTTTCCATCTCTTGAAAGCATCAAACACCTCAGACTTGCGTTTTAGAAAATAAACATATACCTTCCTGGAGTAGTCGTCAATAAGTGTAACGAAATACTATTTATCTCTGGTTGACAAGACTGTAGCTGGACCCCAAAACATTGTTGTGCACTAGTTCCAGCTTATCCTTTGCTAGTACCCTTCCGGTCTTTTTGAAGATCACTCAATTCTATTTTCCTAATACGCAGCTCTCACAGAAATCAACCTCAACACTCTTCAAATCTGGCAACTTACCTTTCGAATACAGACACTTCAACCCTTGACTACTCATGTGCCCAAACCTCTGGTGCCACAAGTTTGGATCATCTTTACCTTTCACCATAGCGATTGAACCACAACCATTCGTGGTTGTGTAAAGTGACTCATTCTTGTTTCCTCAGGCAATTGTCATAATACCTTTCGAAATATTTCACTTATCATTTGTGAAAGTTTTCATGCAACCCTCTAACGCCAGTTGCCCAATAAAGATCAAATTCTTCCTCAAATCCAGTATGTGCCTCCCGTTGTTGAGTTTCCAACTGACCCTTTCAGCTGAATTTTCACATCTCCCTTCCTGGTAATATTGCATGCTTGATCATCACCAAGATACACCTTACCCAAATTTTTGGAGACGTAATTCTCAAATAACTCCCTGTGAGGTGTGGCATGGAAAGACGCTCTTGAATCCAGAAACCAAGACTCCGTCTTACTTTCCAACGAGCAGATGAGGCAATCATCTGACTCCTCTAACACACAGTTTGCACTGCCCTTGCCCTTATCTTTCTTCTCAGATCTACATAAGATAAGTGGCCTTTCTTACCACAGTTTCAGTACTCTACATCTTTCTTGCTTCGTTGCTGATTTCCAAAATAATTGACCTGATACCTGGATTTAGACTTACCTCTTGACTTTGATCTTCCCCGTTGATTTGTGTTCCGATTTCTGTTTCTGCTTTCTCTACCTTTTATATTCAATGTTAAAGATGTAGACGCTCCAAATCCCTCTTCACACATCCTAATCTCTTCGGTCATGATCATGTTCACAACCTGTGAGAAATCCAATTTTTCTTTTCCGAGCAAGTTGGCAATTGACTGACATGTCATCTTCCAACTTTTTGGCAATTGGGTGAGCCTAAACACCGCCAAGAATTCCTCATCAAAACCCATAAACACAGAAGTTAACCCATCCTTCACTTCATTGAACTGGTTTATATACACTCTAAAACTCTAACCTTCTGTTATCTTTAAATTTGATAGCTTATTGACAAGATGAACCTTCCTTACTGCAGAAGGCTATTCATATAGGTTTAATAAAGTCTTTATCAGATCTCTGGTAGTTAGCTGATCCTTTTCGTTAAACACGACTTGCTTCATCAAACTGAGACAAATTGCTCTCAATGCTTTCTTGTCCAGGAGTTTGAAATCCTTTTCATTCATGTTCTTTGACATCCGCTTCTTTGACTAATCTACATCGGTCATAGTTGATGGCTTCTCTTTTATCGGCCAATACAGGTCCTTCTGGTACAGATAATCCTCCATTTTATCTTCTAGAAACTGAAATGCGTCTCATCGAATTTCTTAATCTTGTGAGAATCTTTCTCAGATCCCATCTTTGTGACAAAATCGTTGACCTCGAGATAACATAGATTTGTGTGAAAAATAACCCGCCCCAACCTAGGGCTCTGATACCAATTATTGTCAAGAAAGAATGGGTATCACACAAATCTAAAGCAGAACACACAAATAATAAGAAAGCAACAAAGAAGAAAGAATGACACCAAAGATTTTACGTGAATTAGCAATTTGCCTACGTCCATGAAGCACACCGTACTCAATCCACTACTTCCTGAATTAATTACAATCTCTTTGTCTCTCTCTCAAGTCTCTCTACAATTGCTTTTAATCTCTTTACCACTCTTTTTCAACACACCCCTTAGGGTTTACATCATGTAGTATTTATATGGGAACACTGGGGTAAGCTAAAACCCAAATAAGGACACATTCCTTTTCTGCGTAAACTTCCAGATTCACGCAATTCACCACATTACTGCAGTCCAGGCCACTTCCTGTGCATGTGCCTATGCCGCGGTATGTGCAACATGACTCCTCTGGAGTTCACCGTTGCGTGTGCCACCCCTTGGGCACTATGCTTGGCCAGTGGTATGTGCAGAGCTAATTCCTCTGGAGTTCACCACAGCATGTGCCGCTCCCTAGGCATGTGTCTAGGCCACAGTCTAGGCCGCGTAAAATACCGAGAAAAGATTCTCAAGGCTGGTTTCAAGCTTTACAAAGCCAACACAAGTCACTCTTCATCGCTATCCATTTGCATCCATACCTCTCGATACTCTTTCCTTTTGCATAAAGCATTCGTTGCTATGAAATATAATGGATCATTATAATTTAAAAACCTTTTCAAAATTGAGAAACAATCTGCCATTGATGGTCCATTATTATCACTTTTCTCCAATACACTTACTATCTTGCAAATTTCTTCATGAGTTTCATCAAATTTTCTGTTCTTTTGTTTCTGCTCAGTGGGTTCCTCATCAACTTGAATCGGTTGATTTAATGAGGTGTATTCTGGATATGGATTATTTGGAATATTTTCATCTTCCTCCATTAACCTAACATAACTATCACAATACATTGGAGGTGAAAAGGCAGGTGTTGTGTTGCCTATTTTGGGAATTCCTTCCATACCAGAACTCCAATTATGTATCCCTGTAGCTGACACACCTGAAAACAATGTTTCTAACTCCTCAAAATTTGCTAAAGGCCTAGTGCGAAATTGTTTAGCGTCTAGATATTTCTATTTTACAAAATAAAAAACTAATTAGCTAAATATGTAATCAACTAAAAATATATTTAATAAAAAGAAGTTAAAAGAGTATTTGCCTTAATGTAATCATCCCATCTTTCGGCTAGCCAATCAAATGTCTAGGTCACAGAGTTGTAACCATGTCCAATTGTTGTTATCAATTTTGTCCATGTAAGGTATTGCTTTTTCATGTAGTCCCATCCATTTTTAAGTTGTTTCTGAGTAAACTTTTTTCTAATTATTTTTTCCAATCTTTCTGCAATCCGCGTCTAAGCACTAGGTTTTAAAGTTCCTCGTGATCTAAAACCATTATTTGCCTCTTGGAGGCAAAGATCAATAAAATACTTTCTTTGGATAGGATCAGACCAATCAGCTCTACTACTTTCATTTTGAGCCATCTATATAAAATTTTAAAGTATAAATTATCCACACAAAAAAAAATTACAATATCACAAATGAAAATTTATGCATCCACAATAATTCTAATAATAAAAAAATCATTACAACAACATACATCACTTGTATAAAAAATGCACTAAACAAGTTTTCTAAAAAAACTATTATTTGGTCTAAAATCTGTCTAATTTGATGTGCTAACTTTTTGTTTTTCTATTAAAAACATATTACATCCCTATTTTTTTTTTTTTTTTTTAATAGCAAGGATTTATAGAAGGACAGCATGATAATGGCAGAAAGGGAAATACAGCAAGGCCAGTCAAGGCCAAACAAACACAAGAACAACAACGTACCCAACAGGGCAAACAGAGTCACAACGAGCCACTGCAACAAGGGAGCAAAAACAGAGCAAAGGAGAGACTAAAAACAAAAAAACAAAAAAAACCCCTGAAATAGGTGGCTACAAGAGAAACCAAAGAAACACCAAGAATTAACAATTGATATATAAATCATTGTGACAAAAATATTGATATATATATATATATATATCAAGATATGAAAGAAAAACAATTGGATTAATGAAGAAAACAATATATCATTACATCATGATCATAATATCATAATAAAATAACGATAACACAAAAAAATTAAAGAGTTCTTACCAGGATTTTGTAGGAGAGAAATTCAATTGTTTAAACCCAGGAAGATTTTAATATGAGAAGTGATTAGAGTTTTTTTTTTTTTTTTTTTTTCTTTTTCTTTTTCTTTTTCTTTTTAAAAGCCTTTTAAATAAAAAATATGTTAAAAGAAAGAATTTTACACCATATCAAATTAGGATAAATTTAGAAATATATCTTTTTTTGGAGGATAGACTTGGAAGAAAATATTTTAATTATAATTCAGTGATTTGGAATTAAGTTAAAAGTCAGGATTTTTTACTTCTTTTTTTTTAAAGTTGTTTTTTGATATTTTTAAGTTGTTTGACCACTTAACAAAACAAACAAAACAACTTAATGAGTTCAATTCAGACCCATTAAGTCTTAAGTAGAAAAAACAAACGACCCCTAACAGTTAAAAAAAAAAAAAAAAAAAAAAAAAAAAAAAAACTTACGAACATGCTTGATTTTTAGGAACCGTATATATGTATATATTAAAAATTTAAAAAAAAAAATACTTTTTTTAAAAATTGAAATATGAAAATGTTTTTTTTTTTTTTTTTTTTTTTTTTTTTTTTTTTTTTTTTTTTGTTAGTAGGTATGTGATTACCTAGAGAATTTTAATTATTTCATTAGTCTTAGAAATTTTGAATTTAATCGAATCTTGTTGCAACAAATCAAGTTTTCATATATATATATATATATATTGAAAACTGACTATTTAATATATATATATTACTGTTAGTAATAAAACCAAAATATTCATAAGTTTTTTTCTCTTTACCTATTAATTAGAGATTGATCGAGAAAGTATAGAGATATGATTTTTTATTTTTCAAAAAATGGAGAGAAAAATGGAGAGAGAGAGAGAGAGAGAGAGAGAGAGTGTGTGTTTAATATGGTAATAACAAATTTAGGAGAAAGAATTTAATACTTAATATTTAATCTAATGATTTAGGAGAGAGAATTTCTTTTCTTTTTAATAATTTAATTAGTTTTGAGTGTTTTTAGAATTTTTTTGCCTTATTTAGTAATTTGAATTTAGGTTAAAATCGTCATTAATAAAAAAAATGGAGGGTAAATAGATAATTTGTGGATTGTAAGGAGAAGCTGAGAAGTTCTCTATATAAAATTAGAGAGCTTCTCCTTACAATCCACAAATTATCTATTTGCACTCCAATTTTTTTTTTATTATTAATTACAATTTTAACCTGAACTAAAATTACAAAACAAGACAAAAAAAAAAAAAAAAAAAAAAAAAAAAATTTGAAGACACTCCAAACTAATTAAATTATTTAAAAAATAAATTATCTCTCAATCATTAGATTAAATATTACGTATTAAACTTTCTCTCATAAATCTGTTATTACCATATTAAAAACTCTCTCCTATTTACTCTCTCTCCCTTTTTCAAAAAAAAAAAATCCCATCTAATTTAATTTTTGGTTTAATTGATTCATTGGCCCAAAATTAGTATGAACCTACTTTATGAAACTTATGAAACTTAGAATTTATGAAATTTTGGCCCATATTCAGTATCCAACAGCCCATTAAATTCAAAAACATATTAAAAAGACCATTAGGCCCATTAGGCCCAAAACCAAAATGAACCGAACCGATCAAAATCAGTTCAATTCAATTCATTTCGTAGCACATCTTAATTGGTTCAAACTGGTTTCATTTTATCAAACCTGAAATATTTTCAGTTCAGTTCGGTTTTTTCCAAAACCGAACCGAACCAAACTTTGCCCACCCCTATTTATTACGGTGGAAAATTTGGCAGAAAGCCATAAAGGATGCTTAAATTATTAAAGATTTATGGAAACATTTTCCTTAGAAGTTCAGAGTCTTTCATCAATTAGTTGGTGCAATTATGAATTTCTTGAATGTATTTCTCAGCTATGAATTAGACATTTAGACCAATAATTTTCTTAAATAAAATTAAACTGTTAATTAAGTAGATGAATGTTTTGTTCTACTTGATATGACTTTTATGTCAAATTTGTCACATAAACCTTTTGGTTTGGGGTGTTTGTTCTTGTAGGCTTTGCAAGTCTGTTGTCTGTCTTTCTCTTTTATTTTGGAATACTTGTATTATAGCCTCTTTATTATTTGATAGAACAAATAAAAATCGTCAAACATTAAGATAGAAGTGGAACTGATCAATGTCTTCGCTTTTGAGTTCTACGTTGAAATCCAATTGTAGTCATTTGCTTAAAATATGGTTGCATTAAATATATTTATAGTAAATATATTTATAGTAAATATATTTTTTATTAAATATAGTTCTAGTAAATATATTTTTATTTCATTGTGATCAGGTTTACAATGAAGCTAAGAGGATGTGCTTGGATGCTTCAAACAGTAAGAAAATCAAAAGAAATTGGATTGTGCAGTTTAAAAGCATTTTATTTGTATTTTGATCAAATTTTATGAATTGATGGCATTTAAATGCCTAAAGTCCACTGAATTCAGTAGAATGGATAATCAAATCTTATGGATAAATCATACTATTATTGGTAAAATCTGCCAAACTGATAGGTCAGCATCGATACCGGGAAAAGCAATGATGAAGTTTGCCATGTCACCATAGTCACCCAGACAAAACCAATTGTATGACCAAGGTTCAACCTTTGACTCCGGCGAGATCTAGTCGGGTTTATTCGATCAATCAAGTTGAGATAACCTGATCAGGCTCAACTAACTGATCAGGTAGAGAAACATGATCAGGCTAAATAATTGATCAGGTAAAAGATATACTGGTTGGAGTTGAGTAACTAATCGGGTTAAAAAGACCCAGTCGGATTAGATAACTGGTCGGCCAGTGATGTGTGGGTGACATTAACTCCAAGTTAACCACGACTCAAATACGAAGAAAAAATATCTTACTCAAACAAGGAACCATGAAGTATATTTCGATAAGGAAACAAACTTCCTTAAAGATATTGGAGTCCAAATTCAATGGGGAATCTAATTCATTAAATGTGTAGAATATACGAAACAAGAAAGAAGATAAAAACAACTCCAACAAATTAGAGTCCTACTAAATCTCGTCAACTTTCCTTACTTGTACACCACGAATTAGGGTTCCATGCATGTATAAATAAACCCTTAATGACCATTATGTACGCACGTGAAAACGCAAATAATAGCAAGAATGTAAAAGAGATTGAGTTTGTAATTCATCCTTACATAGTGAAACCTTGTTCTCGCTGTCTCCGGCAACCGTGGTTCTTTCCCTTTAGAACTTAAAACTTTGTATTTTGCATGCTCAATTATTACTTTTTTCATTTTACAGTATTATTAGTAATTGCATTAACGTTATTGGACGTGTGGCTTTTTCCATAATCCAATTGGAGCTAGAAGGAGGGGGGGTAAAAAAACTATATTGTAGAATCACCCCATGGACTTGTGACAAGCTACCATGGCAAACAGTAGAGATGGAGACGCCTCAGACCGTAATGAGAGCTAGTCTGAACACAATATCGACACACATGGGCCAATAAATGTCAGTGCCACAGGAGGAAGATTGCCCTCCAAGACCCCAATCACGGGTGGCCAAACCATGATAACTCCCACAAATACTTCAGAAGGGATTTTCCCAGAAGCATTCCAACGTGTTCAAGAATCCCTACGGAGAGTCATTAAAGATGCAATTAGGCAAGGTATCAATATAACGACAACCGCAAATTTGACTTCCCGGTACCAGATGTCAACACCTGTAATGGCTCAACCCTAAAGTGCGCTTAAAGATAGTAGGTGCAAACCCCAAGTGCTCCTCACAAAACTGGTAAAGATAGGGCATATCACTGTGAGAGAAGGGAACGTTCCAGGAAGAGAGATGATCGCCACGATGACTAGGGTCACAGAGAGGATAGTCACCAGGGTGACAAAGGTCATAGGGGAGACGGTTACCACGATGGCAGAGACCATAGAAACACTGGCCATCAAGATGATGTGGAAAGATATAATGGTGGTCGATCATGGTATGCTCTGGAAGATCATCAGGGGATGACCGAAGGAGGTCCTTGATGATGATCTCCCACCTAGGAGGAGTCCAGTGACTAGGTCACCAATCAGATTTAATCAATAGAATGCTCGGCTTACAGGGAGCATACCAATGGACCCTTATGGGATCACCATTCGTTAGAAGTTTGATGAACATGGAGAACTGGAAGGTGAACGAGAAGTCCAAATGCAAAGAATAGAAGTACAAGAGCGCGGGCAGGGCCAAAGTAATTTGCTGATTAGCAATTCAAGAAACCCGTTCTTCGATATGATTCGGCGTGCTCGTTTTTTAGAGAAGTTCAGAATGCCACACATGGAGCAGTTCAAAGCAAACACCGATCCCCAGGAGCAGCATGTTAAGAGATACCAAAGTTCGATGGCACAATATGATTATGAAGATGTGCTAATGTGCAAGATGTTCCCATAAACTCTTAGTGATCAGGGATCTTGATGGTTTGACGGCCTCGCCGGCGGCTCAATTAAAAAGTTCGAGGTGTTTATACACGCCTTCAGTAGGCAATTCATGGGAAACATCCAAAGGAGAAAATCAATATCTGTTCTTTCCACCCTAAGGCGGAGTAAGAACGAGAAGCTGGAAGATTACCTGAACAGGTTCTCCCAAGAAGTGTCAGAGGTTCAGGACCCCAACGATGATGCGGTGATATCGGCTTTTATTGACAGCTTGTAGCATATCCAGCTGTCACTTAACCTGAGACAAGTAAGGCCAACCACATATGCGCATCTCGTAGATGATGTGGGGGGATACGCAATGGCAGAAGAATTTTGCATTTTGATCGGTTTCATTATTTTGACAATTTATTAAGTTGGATAGAGGAGGTGAGAGAGCAATTGAAAGAATGACTTAATGGACTTTTTATTATTACAAGAATGTCTGGTAATTAACCACCTATCAAAATTTACAATATTAGAGGCAAATTACAAACACAAGCAATTGAACAATACAAGGCAGATTACTGAAACAAAAGAAAGAAAGAAAGAAAATCTAATGAACCATCTAAGAGATTGTGAAGGGTGCTGCTGCTAGCTTGGCTCTCAGATCTTTTCTCAAAATCTTACCAGAAGGAGACTTTGGAATTGCATGAACATTTCTTTGGCGGTTTTTGTTGTTTTTATTTTATTTTCTTTAATATATATATATATAGATACTGCGGTCATCTTTTATGATGTTAATTAGTTCTAGTAGTATCATATGGTAAGGTTATTTTGGTAAATTATATATATATATATTTGAAGTATTTTAAAATGGTCATTTTGAGCCAGTATAAAGAGTTTTCTACATCATATTTGTATACTAAAGATTTTGTATATACTATATACTATATGTGTCAAATATAATGATAATATGTAAATCGAATCTCAAAATTTCCTGAAATCTTGAATATTCATTTCCAATCTTTATTAGAATTTTCCTTTTTAAAAAAAAAATATTTATTAGCCAAAATTAATGCACCAATAATTCAAAAGACAGAAAGTCAATGTTTCAAGTAATGAATTCTTATTGAATTCCAAATCCCTAACTCCAAACTCTACAATGGCAGGAAGATTGAATCGATAATGTCTTTTTTCTCTCTCTTATATATATATCAGTTACTACATTTTCTAATTTCATGGCTTGCTTGTCGATTTCTCATCTGAATTTCAATTTTTCGTGAGTTGAGAGAGTGATTCTAGCACTCCTCTTCCTTCCAATATTAGAGATTTAAATTTAAAAGTTAGAGAGAGAAAGTTACTAAGAAAATTGGAAGATAGATAAAATATAAAAGTTAAATAGAGAGAAAGTGACGAATTTATTCGTTTTAATTCCCATAAAATTTACATGGACATGTAAAATTTCAACTTATAACTGATTTGTAAAATTCCGTTTATAATTAGTATGTGAAATTTCATTTAAAACTTGGGTGTGTAAAATTGTTCAAATTCTAATTCTGCACCGACTTTCTCTCTTCCAATTCTTTCATTAACTTTTTCTTCTAACTTCCAATTTTCTACGTGACCTGTCTTTCTCTTTGTATGTTTCTCTCTCAATCTAGAGATCTATCTTATGTCTCTTCTTTTTGTCACTTTTTCTCTCTCTATCTTTAAATGCTACAACTCATCCAAGGACATTTTGTCTGCCGACACAAATAATAAAGTTATAAGGATGACTAAACTTAGAGCATCTCCAATGCAAAAATGACTTGCATACCAATAATTGTTGACATGGCAACAATGTCAAGAGACTTACTTCCTATGTGGCATAAAAATAGACTTGATAGACGATCAACTCAAAATTTGGTCTTCAATGCTTCCGTCTAAAACACAATGTTTTTAATGACATGTCCATCTTTTGTTTCCTGTTTTATTTTTTATTTTATTTTCTTACCAAAAATATATGAAAAATTAATGTCAGTTTTAAATGTTTGCTGAGTCAACCTAAAAAATAGCTGTGCAACAGACCGTCTGAAAGTGGACGGTCATGTTGACAATGTCTTAATACTTTTTTTGCCACGTCAGCTTGAGGTTGAATACGCACGGTTGCATTGGAGACACAATTGTTAACATAACATCTATTTATCCTACGTGACATCTCTTTTTTTCACAAGCCACGCTTACATTGGAGATGCTCTTATAATTTTCCATAATTTAAGGGTTACTTATAATTTTTTGTCGGACAATTTTACTATTATTATTGAAGAAAGTAAATGTTACGTGCATAATTGGATCAAATAAGAAATTGTAATGACTTACTTCTTTTAAAAAAAAAAAAAATAAATAAAAATAAATAAATAAATAAATAAATCTCTAAAATGACAGAATAACTTAATACTAATTTGGGAATAAACTCTTTTGATATTATTTCATTGCTGCATATCACGTTTTTTACAACTAAACTTATACATATGAAATAACTAAAAGAGTAATACTATACAACCCAAATGAAGTGGCAAGTGAGTTGTCATCACCATACACAATATGTGATAATGTGGTTAATGAAAAAACCACTTGTTACATCATTTTGGTTGAAATTTGGGTTAAATGTTTAGGTTGTCTAGCATTAATGTAACTAAAAACAACATCTTATTAGAGTGGGTAACCACAATCTAATCTTATTTAATCTTTCTATCAAAAATATATATATATATATATATATCTTATTTAATCCAACAATTATAAAAAACTATTCCTAAAAATCTAAAAACTAACTTTATCTTTTATTTATTTATTCAGACTTGCACAAGACATAAGAATTAAGGAGGGAAGTTACAACAACATTGTAGGCCTTGACGGGGTCCTGAAGCTCCTGCTGAATGAGGGTCGAGGGATGCATGCCCCTCATATAATTTTTTTTTTTTGGAATTTCCTTTTCCTTTTTTAAGATATTAAAATTAATTTGGATAGGAATGGCAAAAACCCCAGCCGGGTTTAGATATAAACATGCCCGGACGAATACCAAGGTTTTTTTTAAGTTTGGGTATCCATCCAGAAAAAAAACCGTTGGGTATTTGAGTATCCAATGTCCGGATTTTTTTAAATTGACTTTTTTTTTTTTTACTTCTATTTTTAACTTTTCCTTTTCTTTTCTTTTTTATTTTTTAGCAAGTATTAAAGATGCATTCAATTCAATACTCTGTGATTATTCTAGAAAAATATATATTTTTCAACTATAGCTATTTTTATAAATGGTAATAAACATATATATTTTTCAATTATAACTATTCTTATAAATGGTAATAAATAAATATTCTCCAAATACAATTATTATTATTTATTTTTATTTTTTTTGAAAGTTAGAATTTCCTATGTATATATAAAAAAGAAGCTAAATTTTTCAAAAGGGCAGATTTTCGTTTACAC
This sequence comes from Acer campestre, assembly GCA_954870605.1. Lineage (NCBI taxonomy): Eukaryota > Viridiplantae > Streptophyta > Magnoliopsida > Sapindales > Sapindaceae > Acer > Acer campestre. Next base: position 25,041,082 of record OX940808.1, on the reverse strand, counting down.
ATTAGCCTTATTTCCCTCTGTATCCTTTTCCAATTCAGGTGTTATCAACTGATTTATTTCCGCTTTTATCATTTTTCTTTCCCCTTTTAACATGTCTCTCTCTCGTGACTCTTCATTTCTTCTTTCCATTCCTACGTTTCGTGTGATCGTCGAAACGAAGAAACCAGAGACTTCACGCACGCTTTCTCCGTTTGCTTCTGTTTCTTTCCTATTTCTGTTCACTTTTTAGAATTTGTGTATATAGATTATAGTTGAGTTTCTCGGTGATGTCTTATTGTCTCCCCTTTTAATGAAGAAAACCAGAGACTTCGCGCCCGTCGAAGCTTCACGACTCTCGCCGCCAGTCGCTTTCGATGAAGCTTCTGCCAGTCACCAGGTGTAAGTTTTCCTCTCTTTTTGTTGCATCTTTGTCTGTGTTTTTCATGGTGATTTCATAAATTTTTTTGATTTCGAATTCACCCTCGAGCTTCTCATTCAACTGATAAGCAAAATATGGTCTTGGGAGTTTACAGTTTTGAGATCTAAATCAAAGCAATTTTAATTGTTTGCTTAAAATGATTACTGTGAAGATTGAAACAATTTATGGTGTGTTTAATATTAATCTAGAGGGGGGGGGGGGGGGGGGGGGGTGAATAGATTTTATCCAATTTTACCCAATTTTCGAGTATGGTCAAGATTACTAAAATACCCCTAACTAGTCAATATGAAATAGCAAGTGTAATATGGTGCGGAATATTAAATGACACTTGATATTTACGTGGAAACCCTTACGGAAAAAACCACGGGCTAATAAGTGAGCCACACTCGAACCTCGAATCCACTAAATGTGAGAAAAATTACAACCTAATCCCGAAAGTAATCACACACCTACCTAATCCCGGTATGAGTGAACCTAGTCCAATTGCTTGTGATTTACGCAACCTAATCCCGGAAGTTACACAAGTCTTACTTCTCAAAGAAGAGATAACAAGCCTATGTGAATATATGAATACTCAAAATGCAATTAGAGCAAGACAACCCTATATGCTTAACTAGGATGATGATATATCAATGAAATCAATCCTAGATATCAAAAGCTAAATGACATATCATAAAGTTTAGCTAATCAAGATTAAGAAAAACCTCGATAGCTATCACAATACAACACTCAATTATATTCATCACAAACAATCTCTATCTTGTGTCTAGCATGTGAACATAAAGCATACAAGGAAATAAAGAGATGGCTTGACAAGAAAGAAACTAAAATTACATGAAGTTAGTTAAAATCTTACCAAGCAAGTTGTGATGATGCAAAACTAACCATGGATGATCCTAGATGAACTTGATGAATCAAAATGAATGCTTTGAGTGTTTAAAGGTGAGTTCTTGATTGATTTTCTCTCAAGTGTCTCTTTTTTTGCTTTAGGGTTCAAATGAGTCAAGGATTTGTCTTTAAAAACAGAGAAGATGGTTTATTTATAGGCATCAAGAACAGGGCACATGAAAAGACAAGTTTGCCCCTGTACAGCACGATCGGCGGTTAAATTCGGTGGCCAGGCTGCCGATTATGACCGTCGAATTCATCTTGAGAGAAACAGGGGAGAAATGGCGGTTCTATTCGGCGGTTTCGAAACCACCAAATAAACCGCAGAACCAAACTCGAGAATATAAATGCATCAGGTATGATCGGTGGTTTTGGATCGACGGTCGTGGCCGCTGATCACAACCGCAGAATCAAACCAGAGACCTCTGGTCAAAAACGGTGGTTTCATTTAGCGGCCATGGCCACCGATCTAACCGTCGATTCACCAAAAGTGGTGAATCCAAGGAGAAAGCCAAAACAATCACCAAGAGCGGTCTTCGCGCAAGACCAAGCACACTTATGTGCAAGCACGGACGTTTCCGAACATCTATGGAAAACGAATTACAAGACACAAACACACAACAAGATACAATTCATAAAAGTGTATGTGTGAAAGTGACATATGAAGAGAATGCACACATACAAGAATATGTAAAGTGAGTGTGTGCTACTAAATCTCCTCAATGGAAAATAAGCACTAGAGATATACCTTTGTAGTGCTTGTCACCTTGAGGTTTTGAAAAGGGCATTTGAGCTTGATCCTTAACCACCTAAGCTACCCTTACAAAACAAACCCCAACATGTGGTTTGTTCACGAAATAAGCCAATCAATATGAGAATCCTTACAATCTCCCCCTTTGGCTATTTCGTGACAAAAACCACCACTCACATTGATCCTCACAACAAAAATTAAGCTACGGGATATCAAAGATAATCTACATTACAAAGAGATGTATAAAAAGTAAAAGTCTTCAAGGCATCAATCTCTTTTAGAATTATCAACCCTTCAAAATAAAAAATTACACTTTCGAAAGCAAGTGTATGTGAGATGATCAAGTGACAATAAACAAGCATTTGCATTTACAAAATTTAAGCACACCATTATGCAAATTTTCATGCAATGAATGTGAATGCAATGCTCCCCCTCATTGGGTTACTACCCCTCAATACAAAAAAACTCCCCAATATGCACTATTGCTCAACTCCCCTTACCACATCCTACTCCTTCTTTTTGTCATGATATAGGCAAGGGAGTAGTCCCCAACCGGGTCACTTTAGCAAAGAGAGATATAAGCATACAAGATATTTGCATAATCATATAAGCCACTTTATGCACTCAATTAATTGGAGAGAAATCGAGGAGATTTATTTTCTTGAAAATGTGTGAATTAGCAATGCTTTGTATACAAGACATGTTGCATTCAAGTTCAAAATACAATGGTATTTGGCAAAGCAAAGGACAAAGGTTTCCAAAAGAATTCAAACAAATTTTACTATTTGTCATGAGAGAAGCAAGGATATAGAGATTTCATTGATTTCAATTTTAATAGCAATTATATCCAACTTTATAAGCAAAACAAGGCATGAGCGACTTTGCACCCTATTTGATTTTTTCGGGTATGAAACTTGTATGATAGTAGCCATGTTCAACAAATAAAGAAAAAGAGACATTTTGATAAACAATTGAGTCTCATTTGCTTTTCACACATCGTTTTGCATTTAAGACTTGCAATCATCAATTCATGCTTTTTCATGTGAGCATGTTATATGAATTTCATGCTTTTCATATGGCATTTAGCATGTTATAGAAGAATCATCATGTCATGGAATTAACTATAGGTCATTCAAATCATACTTCCTATGTAAATTTCCTAGTCCAAAAATGCATGTTTGAACATAAATATGATATGGATTGAAAACAAAGCAAGGTTCACACTTATTGAGATAAAAGCATATATACATATGTCCAACCAAGCTTACTTCAAGCAATTAAAAGAGAAGCACAAGATCTTTCAAAAATTTTGCATGCATCAAGTATACAAAAAGCTCTCTTTGCTTGAGTTCCCCATATGGGGTCAATTACAAAAACTCATCACTCCACAAAACATATCCCAATAGATCTACTAAGAATTTTAAATCGAGTAGCATTTAAGGGTTTTGTAAACAAGTCCGCTAGTTGATCATTAGTACCTATATGCTCAAGTACTATGCATTTATTCTCAACTAGTTCTCTAATGAAATGATGACGGATGTCAATATGCTTAGTTCTAGAGTGTTGTACCGGATTCTTGGAAAATTAATAGCACTCATGTTATCACAAAAGAGAGTGAGTGTACCTTGGTTGAATCCGTAGTCTAGTAGCATTTGCTTCATCCATAGGAGTTGTGTGCATCCACTCCCCGCGGCTATGTACTCGACCTCCGCCGTGGACAAGGAAATCGAGTTTTGCTTCTTGCAAAACCAAGGCACCAGATTATTGCCTAGAAAGAAGCAACCGCCCGATGTGCTCTTTCTATCATCGCAATTTCCCGCCCAATCCGCATCACTAAAGCCTACAAGACTAGCATTAGTGTCAAACGAGTACCAAATCCCATAGTTGGAAGTCCCATTTACATAGCGAATGATTCTCTTAATGGAAGAGAGATGGGAGTCCTTGGGATCGGATTGGTACCTAGCACACACACCCACACTAAAGGATATATCGGGCCTACTTGCGGTCAAATAAAGCAAGCTTCCTATCATGCCCCTATTTAGTGTTTGTTCCACATTTTTACCACTAGCATCCTTGCTAAGTTTCAAAGTGGTACTCATGGATGTATCACAATGTTTGGCTTTTTCAAGACCAAACTTCTTCACAAGGTTTTTGGCATATTTGGCTTGAGATATAAAGATCCCATCATTTAATTGCCTAATTTGCAAACCTAGGAAATAACTAAGCTCACCAACAAGACTCATCTCAAATTCATGAGACATAACATCAACAAATTGTTGAACCTTGGTGTTGTTGGTGGAACCGAACACTATATCATCAACATATATTTGAGCTATAAAAAGCTCATCATTGTCTTTCTTGATGAATAGTGTCTTGTCAACACTACCTCTTGTGTAGTCATTGTTGTAGTGTTGACAAGGAATTGAGTGAGGCACTCATACCAAGCCCTCGGTGCTTGTTTCAACCCATAAAGAGCCTTCTTGAGGCGATAGACATGGTTAGGGTGGTGTGAATCCACAAGCCCCTTGGGTTGCTCAACAAACACTTCCTCTTGCAAGAAGCCATTAAGGAATGCACTCTTAACGTCCATTTGGTGCAACTTGTGTACACAAGAGATGGACAAGAGAAGCTTAATAGACTTTAAGCGGGCAACAGGAGCAAATGTCCCCTCAAAGTCGATATCCTCAATTTGAGAGTACCCTTGTGCAACAAGTTTTGCCTTGTTACGCACTATGTTGCCATCCTCATCAGATTTGTTCCTATATATCCATTTTGTGCCTATGACATTAGTAGTCTTAGGCCTAGGAACTAGAGTCCAAACCTCATTCCTTTCGAATTGGTTTAGCTCTTCTTGCATGGCAAGAACCCAAAACTCATCATTTAAAGCTTCATCAATCTTTTTGGGTTCTATTTGAGAGGTGTAGCAAGTAAAGCTAATAAGATTAGTTATTTTCCTTATAGTCCTAACATTCTCATTCACATCTCCAATAACAGCATCTTTGTTATGGAGTCTTCTAACCCATGGAGCAGGTTCATTAGAGTCCAAGAAAGGAACTTTATCAAGAGGTTGAGTGACCTCTTTATCTAGGTTAGGTGTCTCAACATTAGGAGTCACCACAACCTTCTCCAATGGAGAGTTATTAACTCTAGTAATCTCCTCCTCATAGTCAATAGTTTTGAGCCTTTCATCATCAAATACAACATTAGATGATTCCATAACGTTTCGAGTCTTCAAATTAAAAACTCTATATGTTCTACTATTTAAGGCATAGCCAATAAAGATACCCTCATCACTCTTGGCATCAAATTTGCCAAGTTGATCTTGGTCATTTAAAATGTAGCATTTGCTTCCAAATGTGTGGAAGTAGCTAACATTTGGCCTTTTACCTTTCCATAACTCATAGGAGGTATTCCTAGTTCTGGGCCTTAGGAAAACTCTATTTCCTATATAGCAAGCTGTGTTAACGGCTTTGGCCTATAGATTCCTAGACACATTGTTGTTAAGCAACATCACATGGGCTATCTCTTGAAGGACCCTATTTTTCCTCTCAACAACTCCATTTTGTTGAGGTGTCCTAGGAGCCGAAAACTCATGGGATATACCTATACTATCATAATAGGTTTCAAAAGAAGCATTCTCAAATTCTCTCCCTTGATCACTTCTAATCCGTTTTATGCTTTTAATATTAGAATTCATTTCATTTTGAAGTTTAGTACAAAGCATTTTAAGCTTATCAAAAGTTTCGGATTTTTCTCTAAGAAAATATGTCCATGTGAACCTAGAGAAATCATCTATACAAACAAAAATGTATCTCTTTCCACCCAAGCTCTCGGTTTGCATATGACCCATAAGATCCATGTGGAGAAGCTCTAGGGGCACCTTGGTGGAGAGATACTTGCCCTTTTTTATGCATGCTTTTAGTTTGTTTTCCTTATTGACAAGGTCCACAAACACCATTGGCTTTCTTTCCAAGCTTAGGGAGGCCACGCACACATTCAAACTTTCCAAGGGTTCGTAGATCCCGAAAGTTCATGTGGCCAAGTCTTTTATGCCACAACTCAATTTGCTCATCCTTGGACACATTGTTTGAGACTATTTTAGCTTCAAGACAATAGCAATTGTCGCTAGATCTCACACCTTTTAACAAGGTTTGTCCATCAGGCTTTAGGATAGAGCAATTATCTTTGCTAAACAAGACGAAATATTCTTCATCACTTAGATGAGAAATGCTAATCAAATTGGCTTTCAAGCCATCAACAAATAAAGCATTGGATAAGGAGGGTAAGCCGGGAACGGAAATGGTTCCTTTCCCTATGACTCTCTTTTTGGATCCATCAACAAAGGTGACACATTTTCCTTCCTCCATAACAAGAGTCTCGAAGAAACTCTTGTTTCCCGTCATGTGCCTAGAGCACCCACTATCAAGATGCCAAAGATTAGAAGAATTTGCCTTTAAGGCAATTTGTGCAACAAGGCAAACATTTTCATTCTTTCTAATCCACATAAGTAAAACATTTTTCTTCCTAGTGGTCTTTGGTATATGGGCTCTAGATGTCCTAGTATCATGTACATCAATATTATTATTCCTAGGAACATGCATCTTGGCTCTATTCTTTCTCTTTTCAATCATGCTTCGAGTTCTACACATTTTTATATATCGAAAGCAATTTGGTCGAATGTGACCATTAAAACCACAAAAATGACAAATTGGAATGAAATGAGAAATCATACCATTGCCTTGTGTATTTAAGGGAGCCTTCCCTTGTCCTTGTGGTTGAGTGGGTTCAATCCATCTCCTTTGTTAAACCGGTCTATCTTGCTTCCAATGTTGGACTTGCATGATTGGCCTCTTCCCGTTTTGAGCCAATTGATGAGGAATGTTAGCTTGAGGTTGCCTCCTTGGGGCCACCTTCACTTGTGCAATTTTTGAACATTGTCCTAGATTTATCTTCTTCCTAGGAGTGTGCACCGGTGAAGCTTCTATGTTGCCCAAGCCCTTAACAAACACGGTCTTCTTAAATGAGGAGGTCTCTTGACTATCTTCAAACCCAAGACCTCTCTTGTCACATGGACTCTTTCCAACACCAAGTATGTGATCTAACTTTTTGGTGCTAAAGTCCATCCTAGTAAGTGACTTCTTAGCTTCATCAAGCTCCCTCTTCAAACCTTCTTCATTCCTCTTAGATAAAGTTAACTCCTTTCTTAGCTTATCTTCTCTCTTCTTAAGTCTCTCCACTTCTTCACTTAAGTGGTTATTGTGAAATGAAAGCTCAAGATTTTCTTCTCTCAACATCTTGATCTTCTTAGTGGTTTTCATCTCTAATCCTCTAAACTCCTTAAGGTATTCAACTAACACCTTTTTCTCCATATATCCATTTGTGGAGTTAGAATCAGAGTCATCTTCATCAGAGTCACTTTCCCTTTGACTCTTTTCCTCTTTTTCACTACCACTTTTGCTCTTGTGAGAGGAGGCAAAAGCTAGGAAGTTAGCCATGATGTCTTCATCATCCGAAGACTCATCTTCTTCATTGGAGTCATCACTACTTCTACTCCAAGTGGCGGCCATCACTTTTCCCTTTTTCTTTTCCTTATGATTTCCACATTCGGGAGCAAAGTGACCTATCCCGCCACACTCAAAGCAACGGGCCCCTTTTCTTTCGGTCTTCTCTTGCATTGGTTCAAACTTCTTGAAAGGACCCTTTTTCTTCAAGTCTTAGTCTCTCAAACCAAATCCCTTCTTCCCGAACTTCATAACCTTATTGAATCTTTTAACAAATAAGGTCATGTCTACATCCGAGTCATTCTTCACCTCTTTTTCATCCTTAGATGCTTTCATAGCAATTCCCTTTTACTTTTTAGGAGGAGTGGAGCTAGGAGCCTTTCTAGACTCGTAGGCTAGAAGTCTTCCAATGACCTCGCTCGGCTTCATATCCTTATATCCACTATTTTCTTCTAAAGCCGTTACCTTAGACTCAAACCTATCGGGTAGAGATCTCATAATCTTTTGTTTGATCCTCTTATCCGAATAAGGATCACCAAGTTGATGACTTTGGTTGACTATGTCCATCAACTTGATCTCGAAGTCGTTGAAGCACTCATTCTCCTCCATCTTGAGCATCTCAAATTAAGTTTGGAGAACTTGAAGCTTGGAGTCCTTCACTACTTTGGTTTCCTCATGTGCAACTTCTAGGATTGTCCATGACTCCTTAGCAATCCTAGTATTTTGAATCAACTTGTATTGATTCTCATCTATTGCACATAAGATGGCATGCATAGCCTTCTTATTCCATTTTGAAGCCTCAAACTCTTTTGCGCTCCATTGTGCCTTGGGCTTCAAAACTTCTTCTCCTCCACCCGTGGGAGTCATCATAGGAAGATCATATCCATCTTCAACTGCCATCCACGCACGGTCATGAATTTGGCATATGTAGGATTTCATCTTCCCTTTCCATGAGGAATAGTTCAAGCCGGTGAGAAGAGGAGAACGCGTGCTAGAAGCTCCCTCGTTGTTGCCACCATTTCCACTCATTGTGTATAATGAATGAAATGTATGCAAAATGTATGAACGAACAAAAATCACACAAATGCAAAACATAACAAAATGAGCAAGTATCACCTAAATATATCTAGGATCCCGCTCTGATACCAATTGAAACAATTTATGGTGTGTTTAATATTAATCTAGAGGTGGTGAATAGATTTTATCCAATTTTATTCAATTTTTTAGTATGGTCAAGATTACTAAAATACCCCTAACTAGTCAATATAAAATAGCAAGTGTAATATGGTGCAGAATATTAAATGACACTTGATATTTACGTGGAAACCCTCACGGGAAAAACCACGGGCTAATAAGTGAGCCACACTCGAACCTCGAATCCACTAAATGTGAGAAAGATTACAACCTAATCCCGGAAGTAATCACACACCTACCTAATCTCGGTATGAGTGAACCTAGTCCAATTGCTTGTGATTTACGCAACCTAATCCCGGAAGCTACACAAGTCTCACTTCTCAAAGAAGAGATAACAAGCCTATGTGAATATATGAATACTCAAAATGCAATTAGAGCAAGACAACCCTATATGATTATCTAGGATGATGATATATCAATGAAATCAATCCTAGATATCAAAAGCTAAATGACATATCATAAAGCTTAGCTAATCAAGATTAAGCAAAACCTAGATAGCTATCACAATACAACACTCAATCATATTCATCACAAACAATCTGTATCTTATATCTAGCATGTGAACATAAAGCATACAAGGAAATAAAGAGATGGCTTGACAAGAAAGAAACTAAAATTACATGAAGTTAGTTAAAATATTACCAAGCAAGTTGTAATGATGCAAAACTAACCATGGATGATCCTAGATGAACTTAATGAATCAAAATGAATGCTTTGAGTGTTTAAAGGTGAGTTCTTGATGGATTTTCTCTCAAGTGTCTCTTTTTTTGCTTTAGGGTTCAAATGAGTCAAGGAATTGCCTTTAAAAACAGAGAAGATGGTCTATTTATAGGCATCAAGAACAGGGCACATGAAAAGACAAGTTTGCCCCTGTACAGCATGATCGGCGGTTAAATTCGGTGGCCAGGCTGCCGATTATGACCGTCGAATTCATCTCGAGAGAAACAGGGGAGAAATGGCGGTTCTATTCGACGGTTTCGAAACCGTCGAATAAACTACAGAACCAAACCCGAGAATAATAAATGCATCAAGTATGATCAGCGGTTTTGGATCGACGGTCGTGGCCGCCGATCACAACTGTAGAATTAGACCAGAGACCTCTGGTCAAAAATGGCGGTTTCATTCGGCGGCCATGGTCGCCGATCTAACCGCCAATTCACCAAAAATGGTGAATCCAAAGAGAAAGCCAAGGTAATCACCAAGAGCGGTCTTCGCGCAAGACCAAGCACACTTATGTGCAAGCGCGGACATTTTTGAACATCTATGGAAAACGAATTACAAGACACAAATACACAACAAGATACAATTCATAAAAGTGTATATGTGAAAGTGACATGTGAAGAGAATGCACACATACAAGAATATGTAAAGTGAGTATGTGCTACTAAATCTCTTAAATAGAAAATAAGCACTAGAGATATACCTTTGGAGTGCTTGTCACCTTGAGGTTTTAAAAAAGGCATTTGAGCTTGATCCTTAACCACCTAAGCTACCTTTACAAAACAAACCCCAACATGTGATTTGTTCACGAAATAAGCCAATCAATATGAGAATCCTTACAAAGATATTAAAGTACCCAAATAAATTGGATTTGTAGTTTTTGTTGGGAATTGGTTCTTCAGTGTATTTTGTATAGGTGGCTTTGGTTGTTGGATTTTGTAAAATTAATGTTGAAACTAACAACACAACTTCTCGGTGAATAGATAGGTTCCATTGTCTATCACTAAATTTGGTTAGTTTCTTCCAAGTAATACTGATGGGTTAGTTTTGCTACTTAAATGTGATAGAATACTTTGAAATCATGATCATATATGATTGTGTAGTTTACCCTTATTTATTTATTTTTTTGTTAGACATCAGAGATCGTTGCGTTGACGTTTGAAAGTAAAATTTGCAATGCTTTGATGATTTCCTGGGGGTTTTTTTTTCCTGATTGAATTTCTGATCCTTTATCCTGTGATTTATAATATTCTGCCTTGTTGTTGTTCGATACAGTCAGGTATTGGATCCGAACAATATACCATGGTGAAGGGTCAGATCTCGGGTTTGAATCTTAAATTGAGGGATCTTAAATTGAAAAAGGCTAGTATGCTTGTATTATAAAAGAGCCTTAAATTTTAGAAAGGGTAATTCATGGTGTGATGAATAGCCCGATTTCCCTCTGTATCTTTTTTTTCCTTTTCTCTCTATTTCTCAGAGGGAAGCTGTACACGCACATGCATCTTTGGGAGTTTCAGGATCATGCGTGGTGGAGCCCACTGACAGCTCCACCGGATCGTCACTGGCGATTAGTCCCATTGATAGTTCGATGAGATTCATCGAGAAAGTTCCTGAGTGTTTGGATCTTCGTGTTCCCAAAATACAGTCCATTTTCGGCATGGGCTCAAGCTTGTTATCGGTAATTAAAAAATTGAACTTGATGTGTTGTTGAACTATGAATTGTTGATTTTGATTCTTTTGTCAAGTAGTGAAAAGGACTATTGTGATGTAATTAAAAAAGCAAAAGTTCTTTGAATTTCTAGTTATCTGATTTGATTGTGACTGATTATATGGTTTTGTAGTTTGAGATTGTGTTTAATGTGTTATTGTTCTATTTTGATTGTGTGTGTTTTTATGGTCGTATTTGATAGTGATCGTGATTGTGTTGGAAAGTACTAGGGGCATCCGATCTACAAGGTTTCATCTTTGAAAGTTTTTCCATGTGATCATTCTCTCAGTAAATCATCCGCGGAACAGGTAAATTTGCTGTCGATGCTGCTGTTTCATGGTTGCTTTTGCATGTTTAATTTGCTTGATCACTGAATTGTTGTACCAACATTTACAGAATAAGGTGGAGAGCGAGTTTTCTCGGCTGTTAAATGTTGCATAGTAGACTTGCAGTCTCTATTTCTCATACGATACCAATTTAACGCTAAGGTGATTTTTTTTCCCGCATGTAATGGGATTTATCTGTTTCCTCTATTGTAGTGTAATTAGCTAACAGTGACTTTCTTTAATTTTATTATAATGGCTCAATTCTTAGTTATCTTTGTCTGATTATTGTGTCATGTATGCTACACTTAGGTGATTTGTTTTCCCGCATGTAATGGGATTTATCCATTTCCTCTGTTGTAGTGTTATTAGCTAATGGTGTCTTTCTTGAATCTTATTATAATGGCTCAATTTTTAGGTATCTTTGTCCGATTGTTGTATCATGTATGCTAAAGTACACATAGGTTGCACGATTTGGGTGATGAATCGAAATCGCTTCCCCTTTGGAGACAGGTAAACCTTTATATTTAGAGTGAATGATATTCTTATCTAGCCCATTGATTTTCTATTTACTTTTTATATAATGATACTGTTAGCTTGTAAAATCAAAGTTGCTTTTCTTCCACTGGTCTTGCTTAGGGACGGCAAAAATCCCCGACCCGCCCCAAACCCGTGGGGCCCCGGTCCGTTTGGGTCGGGTTTGGGGCAGTAAAAACGGGTAACGGGGCGGGTTTGGGGCACATTTCTTGACCCGGCTGGTTTACCGGGTCGGGTATGGGGCGGTCCATTTTGACCCGACCCGCCCCGTTTGACCCGGTATATATATATATTTAAAAATATATATTTTAAATATATAAGGAAAAGAACGAAGAAAACCCTATGTTAGCCGAAAAGAAAACAATTTGAAATAAATAAAGTGATATATATATTTATATATATTTTGAGTTTAAACCCAAGAAGACAATATATATATATATATATATATTTAGATATAAACTCGAGATATATATATATTTTAAATATATGCTTGTTTTCAAGAAGACAAAATGATGGTGAAGATATTGGATGGATTTTGTTATTGAAATTTTTTAAGTTTAAACTATATTAGTGAAGATGTTGAATAGATTTTATTGATACCGAAAATGTTGTATGTATTTTGTATTTTTGTTTAAGTCATTTTGGGATTTGTATTTTTGTTTAAGTCATTTTGGGATTTGTATTTTGTACTTTACGGATGAATTTAATATTCATTAAACTTGGTTATCGTGCTATATTAAATTTAAATTTATGTAAATGAATTGGGTCATTCGGGTCGGGTTTGGGGCACCCTTGACCCAAACGGATCGGGTTTGGGGCACCCTTGACCCAAACGGATCGGGTTTGGGGCGGAAATTGAAAACCCGTTCGGGTCACGGGTCGGGTTTGGGGCAACCGTTGAAAACCGGGTTTCGGGTTTGGGGCGGCCTTGACCCGCCCCGACCCGCCCCATTGCCATCCCTAGTCTTGCTTTCAATAATGTATAAACAATGTCAATTTTTCACATTGTATATGGTCAAGTTCTCAATGTTTTCCTATGATTTTAATTATCAACAAACAAGAAGTTCTGCTTATCATGCTATTGTTTGCAACATGCAGAACCTAGATTTCTCTGGAACAATTATATGTTGGAAGTGGCCATAGATAATAAGGTCATATTCCCAAGTTATTTTCATTATTACATTCTCATTTCTCCCTTTCTTGATACCTTTTGTCACTTATTGCTTTTCTTTATTTTGTTTCATGTACAGCTGGATCTAGGAATGGCAAAAAGAACCGGTTCCAAAGGAACCGGTCCATATACATATGATGTGGGTCAGGTATACACCTGAACCGGATCTTCCAAATATCCAGATGGTTCTTAAATTATCAGACCCGCATTAATTATGAGTCAGTTATGGTTATAGACCGGGTATCCATTAGACTCAAAATGGAACCGTATAAATAAATAAAAAATTAGGTCAGATCATTATTCACTTCACGTCCTTCAAGCCTTCACCTCCTCTCCCCTCTCGAGACAAAAAAATAAAATAAAATAAAAAATACTCTGCTCCCCTTTGGTCTATTTGCTCACCATCTCTGGTCTCTACCCTCTCGACGTTGTCGTTGGTCGCCTTTGTCGCCAGTCTCCGCCGACTCTATCTCTCTTCGTTTTCTCTCTCTTCTTCACTGCCACCTCTTATTCTCTTACTCTTCGTTCCCTCTTGATTTGTTTTGTGGGTGTTTTTGCTAATGCCTGGAATGGGTTTTTTGTGTGTGGGGTTGGGTTTGTTGTGTGTGTATAGATGATAAGATAGGCTTGGATTAGTTAGGTTTTTTATTTATTAATAAAAAAAAAAAAAGAGGACTTGTTGGGGTTTGATATAATTTTATATCAATAATGCTAAACAACCCACCTACAATCCCACAATTTCCATCCCAACACACGTGGCAGCTGAGGTGTCACTTGGTGAGTGAACACACATTAATTGATACTTATCTCTCTTACCCATATATTCACTCACAAATTAATGTTTGTTCACTCACCAAATAACACATCAACTATCACGTGTGTTGTGCTGGAAATGGTGGGATTATAGGTGGGATGTATAGCATTACTGATTTTATATAATATTGGATTCTTTTTTCCAAGAACATATAAAATATGGGTTAGTTACCTATAGTTTGTAATTGATTTTTTAAAATTATATAACATTGTAAAGGAAAAAGTATATGTTGCAAAAAAATAGTTTATAAGGAAGACTATTAGTATCAACATTTTTCTTTTCTTGATTTTGATTTTGGGTTTCAGAAAGTTTGAATTTTGATTGTTTTGTTATTTTTAAAAATTGAATTGTGTTGGTTTGTAAAACTTATTAATATTAGAATAAATAAAAATTCCTTAAAAAAAATCCGGGTCGAAAAATCCAGGTTTAAATAAGTTAAAATCCGGGTTAAATATGGCTTGTGACTTTTAACTTTTTAATTGAATTGGATGTTTATGTTTAATTGACTTTGTTAAAAAAAATATTTAGGTCCAAAAAATTATGGCCCAAAAAATGTAGATTGTAAAAATAATGGCACAAAATATCCGAGTCAAAAGAATCCGGGTTGGTTAAACATAGGGTCAAAATAAACATAAATCGGGTCGTGGGTGGGTTGGGTAAAACCCGAAACAATAGTGGTTCAGGTCTAGACCCAAACTAGGTGATTATTTAATGGATTTGGATCGGGTTTGGACCCTATCAGTTTTAATGGGACTTTTGTGGATCTGGATATGGGTTGGATCTAGATCTATATTTTGCCAACGCTAGCTGGATCCATACTTACTACCTATTATCCAGGGAGTATCCTTGTCATGTCACTGGCCAGTTTATACCAGATACAGAGTTTTTAGCCGTTGCAAGGCAGATATAACTTTGTTTATTCCTGTTCTCTTCTGATCATCTTTATACTTGAAGTGTTTCCTTATCTGGTCATTAGGCTTTCATCACTTTCAAACAGCCATCGGAAGAGACATTGTTGATGTTACCCTGATTTGCTATTTGCTAGGAGATGCACCAGGAGAAATGGTATTGACTAGTGGCTCTCATCCATTCATTTCATAATATTATTATCGTGGCAATCATAAATGTTATTGTTTTTATTTTTTTATTTTAATAATAAAGTAACTTTAATAGGCATGTTTTATTAAGAACTCCAAGTTCAATTACAATTTACAACATTAGAAATACTAACAATTTTTTTATTGTAAATATGTCGTAAATAAGTTTGTATTCGTACATAAAAAATATATATGCATATATATTATATTTAAGGTTCAATATGCTCTTATTAAATGGTTTATAGTTATTAAATTTCTGGATTTGATTTTGTTTTACAGTTAGATGAATGGGTTCTGGGTAGAATTTACAAGAAGTATTTACAATCAAAATTGGGTTTTGTGTAGAATTTTCAAGTCCTGTGCAGATAGTAATGTTGAACTCCGAAGTTCAATCGTAACATTAGAAGTATTAATAAATTTTTATTATAAATATGTTACAAATAAGTTTGTATTCATATATAAATATATATATATATATATATATAAGGTTTAATACTATAAATTTGACACGTGTATTGCACGTGCCCCTCCCACTAGTCATTCAACAAAACCTGTTGACAAGCAACAGTAACAACAAGACACACAGAGCACCAAAGAGAAACAACGCACGAACCAAAGGCAAAAACAAGCCCAACAACAGACCAGCGAAACCCCACAAAGCAGGGGAGAAGTTTTAATACCGAATTAATAGCAATTTTTTTTTAAAAAAAAATAAAAAATTAGACTGTCGTCGTAAAAGATCATGTTGAAAAACCCCTAAAAATATATATATATATATATAATAGTAATAAATTAAGGATAGTGTTAATCTACGCCCAAAGAGCATATGATAACAACCACTTTATGGAAATAAAAGCACTGCATTTATTATAACAAAACAATAAATACATCAATTGGCTTGTGCTTTTATGAAAATAAAGTAGTTGTTGTCCTGTGTCAACACTACCCATAAATTAATGATAACATAATAAAAAATTTAAATTAATATTTTATAATCGAATATTAACGGTAGAACAAAAACATTCTTTTTTGTATTCAATTCAAATAAGAATAACACTTAGGTATTGACCAGTCAGTACTCAAAATACTGACATCACCAATGGGAGTGTAGCACATGGCCCAATTTGTGAGATAAATGTAAAAAGTAAAAGAAAAAAGGTCATGTACTACACTCCCGTTGATGGAGTCAGTATTTTGGGTAAACATTATTCTTCAAATAATATCTTCTAGATTAAAAACATTTACTATCGCATTCAATATTATTTTTAATTGAATATAATGGTAGCACATTAAAAACATTTATTATTACATTCAATTCATTAATTTATTTTTTCTAAATATATAAGTTAACTTTTATTTTCTTTTATAACTAGTAATAAATAAATATTTTTCAAAAGCATTAAAATGTATTTCTTTGTCCAAAATAATTTTGAAAAGTCAAAAAAAAAAAAAAAAAAAAAAGTACATGCATCTCCGTTGAGTCTTCCCTATTATTTCTACTTTTATTTTTTATTTTCAGTTTTTTTTTATTATTATTTTATTTTATTTCAATCACCCAATCATTTTTAATCAACTATCATTTAAAAAATATATATCTTATTACACCCGTTTAATTACTTTCAACACTCATATTAGAAGAGTGGTGCGGTTGGCACCCCTACTAAAATATTTATACCCTACTTTTTAAAATTTTGATTTAATTATATAAAAATAAATGGTTTTATTAATTTTTTTGATTTATTTTCAAAACTACCATTTTACTTATTTTTTAAACTTAATTCGCCACATCTCTGTTTCAAAAATAAAAAATAAAAATAAAAATACACCTCGTCTCTAATTTCTCTATACGTTAATCACCTCCATGACTAGTTTTTTCTTCTTATTTCATGGTGAAACCATTCTCTTAGAAGAGATTTTTTTTTTCTGTAGTCGATTGAATTGTTGGTAAAAGATTGGTAGTGTGGTATTGATCATGTAAGGTCGAGTTCCAGAAATTTTTCTAAACTTGGAATCCAAACCCAAACACATGATCCAAGATCTAGTTAAATAGGCCCAAAAGCCTAAGCCCATGCAAGCCCAAACAGAAACTTGAGAGATTCAATTTTTGAAGTCAGATTTGTATTAAAAAGAAAAAAGAAAAAAAATGGGAGAAGTGGCCGTGCATGATGATATAAGGTGGAAAGTGGTGTGATTGTAGGTGCATGTGATTGTGAAGGAAAATATACTTGCAAAGAGTATATTTGGAAAGGAATCGAATCAACGCCATTAGGCTGTTGGTTGCATGTATAGCCGTTCAAAACTATCTCTCTTGTATGGTTCTGTATTTTGGGTTAATAAACGTACAAGGAAAGTAAGAGTTTCAGATAATTTGAAACTAACCCATACTGAGGCTTTTTATAAGTTTGCGTTGAACGGTTGTGATGGTGGTTATTTAACCACATTCAGTACATCTTTTCTAACAGATATGTCTCTATGTCAAGAGGCATATTTATCCTGATAAGATGTAACTATTCGGTGTGTATGATGCACCAACTCTGTGGTACATCTTATTACACTGAATCCTCTGCACGTGGCCATATGTAACTATTTTGATCATATTCCTTCATCTCCCACTTGATCAAATAGTTCATATTAAGTTCTGCAAGCATCTGCAAACTGTCATCAGAATACGGTTATGGGCCTACGTGTACACGACTTTTGAAACCAATATTTCTAACTTCACCTAAATCTGGTGACTTCATTTTAAAAAATTAAAATGGCACCAATACCCTTGTAATAGGAAAAAACTATCCGAACCTAGTAACTATTAGAGACTTCAGCCAAGTATAAAACTTAACCTGCGTCTGAAATTTTGATCAAGTACTTCCTTCTAGGCCAATCCAAAGGCTTTCCTTGACAAAACTTATCAACGACTTTTACACTATACACCTGGTATTATACAGATTCAACTTGATGCCTCTAATCAGATTTTACAAACAAGAAGATCTATTATAATCCTTGTTACCTCGTTAGTGTCCTCTATCTTTTCTCCGACCAATAACTTTATCATGTAGAGTAGTATCACTTGATCATCTCAGGCGTCCCCGAGATCCATTCAAAGATACTTTTATACCGCATGTTCCAACTACCCATCTAGACGTTTTAAACCCATATTGGTAACATGCTCTCTGAACTTTTCCAGAGACAATCCTTTGGTCATAGGATCGGCCACCGTTTCGCCAGAGGGTATATAGTCGACCTTTATTTCACCCCTCTCCACTA
The DNA here is from genome assembly GCA_954870605.1 of Acer campestre. NCBI lineage: Eukaryota > Viridiplantae > Streptophyta > Magnoliopsida > Sapindales > Sapindaceae > Acer > Acer campestre. Next base: position 25,022,699 of record OX940808.1, on the reverse strand, counting down.
TATCTAATATATAGTGATAATTCACGTCAATGTGTTTTGCTTTGGGACTGTTTGCTCCACTTTTAACTAATGAAATGACGGACTTACTATCACAAAACACATTAACTGCAACATCAGGTATACCTAACTGGAGACTATTTACAAACCTTTTGGCCCATACTGCCGAACTTACTGATGTGCTGCATGATATATATTCAGCTTCCATTGTAGACTTTGCAACACAACCCTGTTTCTTACTTAGCCAAGAAACAGCAATCCCACCAAATAAAAATATATTTCCACTTGTTGATTTTCTATCATCTAAGTCTCCTGCATAATCCGTATCACAGTATCCAACAAGTTTCAGATCACTTAAACCAAAACATAGTTTCATACCTTAGGTGCCTTTTAAATATCTCATAACTCTCTTTACTGCTTGCCAGTGTGCTTTGCCTGGATTTGATTGAAATCTGCATACAACTCCCACCGCATGACATATATCTGGTCTAGTACTGGTCATTACATACATGAGACTACCAATTGCTAGAGCATACAGAATGTTTTCCCCATCCTTGATTTCAGTCTCAAGTTTGGAACACATATCTTTACTAAGAGTTGTGTCTTTACACATAGGTGTACTCATTGGTTTACAATCTAGATATAATTGTTTTAATCCTCTATTTCTAGAAATTTTAATTCCTAGAACATATGATGCTTCACCCATGTCTTTCATTTCAAATTTTGTGCCTAGATATGATTTCGTTTGATTGATCATATCCATACAATTACCAGCCAATAATCATCGTTAATAGATTGAGGTGGCAAGTGTGCATTTGTTTCAATTATGTCAACATCTTGTGTTCCAACACATTCTGATCTGATAATTGAACATTACTTCTCAGTGGATGTGAAGTCTTCTGTTTCAAGAATTTTTACATCCATCCGGGGATCAGCAGTATCTGTATTTTCAAAAAATACTACATCTCGACTTTCTATCAATCCTTTTTCAGGACGACGAAAACGATATCCAGTCCCATTTTCATAATATCCTATAAATTTGCATTCCCATGTTTTAGAACTGATTTTATACCGTAGAGGTTTAGGGATAAGAACATGAGCCTTGCATCCCCATACTTTAAGTCTGGACAAATTAGGGGTTTGTCCTGTCCATATCTCAACGGGATTTAATGGTTTTGCCTTTGTGTGGTAGCCAAAAATGGCCCATAAGCCCAAAGGAGCAAAGCCTAGACTTATGTTACCTTGGCCCAAACTTGAGATAGTCCAGCAGGAATTGCAACAAACTGATTTGGTCGTCTGTAGACCAAGTCAGCCATGATGTTAAGTAGCGAGATTCTGGGGGAGAAAATCTCTCCCAGAATCTCGCCCACAATCCACCCAAGATCTACCTATCCGTTTTCAAACGGTAACCAGTTTTTTCCTATAAATAAGAAGGCATTTTTTATCAGAAGGATATATAGAAAACAAGCTTAAGAGAGCGTACTGAAACTCTGCTTCAAAGGATCACGATCACCGGAATCCAAATTTACTCGATCATCGTTGCTCAGCCCAAGCATAACTAAGGCTAACAATCTAAATCAGTCTCTTTGCTATATTTTTTCTTTTTTTTTTATTGTTCTATTTTTTCTGTTATTATTCGTTTCTTGCAGGTTACTTGTCGATCGACCAGGTTCATTTTCAGTCGACCAAGTTCATTTGCAGGCAAATCAACTTATCGACTACTTCGCTTAAACGGACTTATCCAAGTTGCTTTGGGCCTAATTCAACATCGACTTGATCCATATCGATTGTAGGACGACCCCCTACAATTTGGCGCCCACCGTGGGGCCCGTTGCAACTTTACAAGTATCAACCGTAATTGTCATACTCTCTAACGAACAACGATGTCTGGAGAATGAACCACCCCAACCATTGAAGAGCAGATCGCTGCATTGGTCGCTGTTTAGCAAACGCAGAAAAGTTGCGAGCATTAGAAGCTGAAAACGCTGCAATTCGAGCCACTAACGAAGAACTGCGAGCCATGGTCGATGGTGTTGTACCCGACAGCGAAGATTTGGGAAATCCGGTTCCTGTCCTAAATGTTGAACACGAGGTCGACCGACAAGGTCGAGACGCTCCGACAGACCCAGCGATCCCTGACGTAAATCCAAATGTCGGGCCAACCCAGCAAACCCCCCAGACAACCCGAGTCGACATCGACCTCAACAACTTGCCTGTTCGAAACGACAACGAGCAAGATCCTGTTATGAGTAGACAACCTGAGAATGTCGTGGGGACACCAGCATCATTTCAGTCGACACCAGGTTTGGTAAAATCTGGACCTGACCCATCTACCATTGTTAACATAGAGTTTTCTCACAGGTTTGCTGAAATGGAAGCCCTTATACAAAGGATTCCTAGCGTCCCAGCTCCAATCAAAAGGAGCAACATGAATAGCTTTGCAGACTCACCCTTTGTCGACTCAATAGCGCTTGTCGAGATGCCTAAGAAGTTCAGCTTCCTAAACATGAAGCAATACGAGGGAACGACCGATCCAGACGACCACATAGCGCAGTACAAACAGAGGATGTTCACCGCAGCGATTCCACGCGACCTACGAGAAGCATGCATGTGCAAAGCCTTCGGGTCTAGTCTCAATGGTCCAGCTCTACAATGGTACACTAACCTGCCTAACAATTCTATTAATTCTTTTGCGCGGCTTACAGATACATTCGTGGAGCAATTTGCGAGTAGTCGCAAACTGGAGAAACAGTCGGACGACTTATATACAATAACACAGAAGCGCGGCGAAAACCTCAGGACTTACGTAGGTCGTTTCAACAGGGAGAAAGTTCAAATTCCTCACTGCAACCAGGCGACAGCTATATATGCCTTTAGAAAGGGCCTCAGGTTTGATTCTGACCTTTATAAAGAGTTGACCAAATATCCATGCAGGACAATGGAAGATGTGTTGGCCAAAGCGTGGGCCCAAATCAAATGGGAAGAAGACGAAGCTAACTACGTAAGCAAAGCCAACAATTATACCCATAGAAACGACCGAGTAGATAGACGGTCGAGCGACAGAAGGGTAGAACCTTATCCGACTGGTGATAGAAGATCCGCTCGACAAAGCGGTGAAGGATCAAACGACAGTCGACCTTACAAACGGGATTACCCAAGAACCAATCGACCACGAGCAGAAGTACCTGAGTACAATCTGAGCATCGAACCAGTCGACCTCGTAGCAGTCATGAGGGAGATGGGTAAGACAGTAAAATGGCCAAGAAAGATGAACGCTCTACCAGAACATCGAGACGCAAAGCTGAGATGCGAGTTCCATGGAAATCATGGCCATCGAACTGAAGATTGTATCGCCCTCAAGTTTGAAGTTGCAGAACTACTAAAACAAGGACATCTACAAGAGTTCTTAACAGAAAAGGGAAAACAAACCTTGGCAAGACGAAACGACAGAATGGCGAACGAAAACAACAATCCACCAGAACCACCTCGACACGACAGGGTAATAAATTTCATTGCAGGAGGTTCTGAAGTGAGTGGCATCAGCTATTCAGCGGCAAAAAGACATACACGACAAGTGTTAAACACGAAAATTCAACCAAGTAGGGAGCATCCGTCGACCGTCGACGAGACCGTCACCTTCAAGTCAACAGACAAATCAGATTTGTTTTCTCCCCATCATGACGCACTTGTTATTTCGCTTCACATTGCTAACTGTTTAACAAAACGAATTTTGATTGATAATGGTAGTTCATGCAATATTTTATTTAACAGTGCCTTGAGAGAAATGCAGATCGATGAGTCGAAACTGAGCCGTCGGACGACAATGCTGACAGGATTCAGTGGAGAACAGAAAAGCACGTTGGGAGAAATCGTGCTACCAATCTATGCTGAAGGCGTAAACCTCTACGTGAACTTCCTGGTGCTCGACTGTCAGTCGCCTTACAATGCAATCCTAGGAAGACCATGGATTCATGAAATGAAGGCAATCCTTTCGACTTACCACCAGATGATCAAATTCCCAACCAGGTGGGGAGTTCGTGAAATTAAAGGAGAGCAGAGAGCAGCTAGAGAATGCTATCAAAACGCCATGAAGAAGAAAAAAGAGTCTTTATAGCAATTACAGGACTCCAAAGTCGAGTCGACACCCAACGCACCCAAGATGGAGGATCTAGACGAAGTGTCGATCGACTCAAAGCGACCAAAAAGGAAAGTATTCATAGGGTCCAGACTGTCGAAGGAAGTTAGAGAACAACTGATCGACTTCCTAAAGGAACGGCAAGGCAGCTTTGCATGGTCGCATTCAGACATGGTCGGCATCGATCCAGAGGTAATAGTTCACCAACTGCAGGTCGACCCCGATCACCAACCAGTAAAACAAAAGCGAAGAAAATTCGCTCCGGAAAGAAACAGAGTAATCAACGAAGAAATTCAGAAGTTGATCGACATCGGCTCAGTGAGAGAAGTCCAATATCCCGATTGGCTAGCCAATGTCGTGGTCGTTAAGAAGAAGAATGGCAAATGGCGGGTATGCATCGACTTCACAGACCTCAACAAAGCTTGCCCCAAAGATTCATTCCCTTTACCCCATATCGACATGCTAGTCGACGCAACAGCCGGACATGAGCTACTTAGCTTCATGGACACCTACTCAGGCTACAACCAGATCCTGATGCATCCAGACGACCAGGAGAAAACAGCCTTCGTAACAGAACGAGGTATCTTCTGTTATAAAGTAATGCCGTTTGGTTATAAAGTAATGCCGTTTGGAAGTCTACATCGATGACATGCTGGTCAAATCACTTGTGGCCCAACAACACATAGACCACCTGAAGCAGTCGTTCGACGTCCTCGACAAGTACGGTATGAAATTAAATCCAACTAAATGTTCTTTTGGTGTCTCGTCAGGAAAATTTTTAGGGTACTTGGTCACACAAAGAGGAGTCGAAGCCAACCCGGACCAAATCCGGTCGATACGAGAAATCGAGTCGCCTAAATGAGTTAAAGACGTACAGAAATTGACTGGTCGAGTAGCAGCGTTGAACAGGTTCATCTCCAAGTCGTCTGAACGATGTCATCCATTTTTCAACACCTTGAGGAAAAACAAGGCCTTTGAATGGAACGACGAATGCGAGAAGGCGTTGCAGGATCTAAAAGAATATCTGACTTCACCACCACTGCTGTCAAAACCGAAAGACAACGAGACATTACTTGTATACTTGACCGTTTCGAGCACAGCCGTCAGCGCAGTGTTAGTAAGAGAGGAAGTCGATCGACAACATCCGGTTTATTATGTAAGCAAGGCATTGCTCGACGCTGAGACACGATACAGTCGGTTGGAAAAGCTGGCACTCGCATTGGTCGTTGCAGCCCGAAAATTGAGACCGTATTTCCAATGTCATTCCATCAAGGTATTAACCACTTATCCTCTAAAAAGTATATTGCATAAACCTGAACTTTCAGGTCGACTAACGAAATGGGTTGTCGAACTAAGTGAATACGACATCAACTATCACCTGCGGACGGCGCTGAAATCGCAGGTATTAGCTGATTTCCTTGCAAATTTTACCCCTAACGAAAATTTGCAGGCTGAAAAAGAACTAGTAGCTCTTACGGAGACAACGTCGAAGGAGAAATGGACACTTTCGGTCGACGGATCAAGCAATGTAAAAGGCAGTGGACTGGGATTGGTACTCAAATCTCCTCATAGGGACATAATAGAACAGTCAATCCATTGCGAATTCCGAGCGACAAATAACGAAGCAGAATATGAAGCACTAATTGCTGGACTCGACCTAGCCAAGAGCCTGAACGTCAAAAATCTCCAAGTAGTCAGCGACTCACAATTGGTCGTCCGACAAATTAATGGGTCGTATGAAGCCAGGGATCAAAGGATGACCACCTACCTGGCCAAAGCCAAACAGATTCAGTCGACCTTCGACGAATTCACCATTGAACAAGTTCTGAGGTCGGAGAACTCCCGGGCAGATGCACTAGCTTATCTCGGCTCGACAACAACCAACGGTTCAAAATCCATTCCAGTCGTACACCTTGCATCACCGACTATCCAAGCAACAGAAATAATTGCCCCAGTCGACAATAGAAGAAATTGGATGGATCCGCTACTGGACTACTTGCGAGCCGACATTCTACCTGGAGACAGAGCTGAAGCGAGGAAAATCAAAGCTAAAGCTGCAAAATTCTGCATTTTATACGGTAAGCTTTACAAGAAATCCTTCACAGGACCCTACTTGAGGTATGTAGACCCACGAGAAGCGTACGACGTTCTCAAGAGTCTACACTATGAAGAATGTGGAAATCACTCGGGGGCTCGAAGTCTGTCGAACAGAGCAATCACAGCAGGATATTACTGGCCGACAATGCGCTCCGACTCCCAAAATCACGTAAAGTCGTGCGACAAGTGCCAAAGATTCGCACCAATCTGCCATCTTCCCCCAGGTATGTTGAATTCAATCTCAGCACCTTGGCCTTTTATGAAATGGGGGATGGATATCGTAGGAAAACTTCCGGCTGCACCCGGAGGTGTCGTCTACATGTTGGTGATGACAGACTACTTAACAAAATGGGTGGAAATCGAAGCTTTATATCAAGTACGCGACATCGAGGTACGCAATTTTGTGTGGAAATACATTATTTGCAGGTTCGGAGTTCCATGAGAAATAGTGACCGACAATGGGTCCCAATTCATTTCGTTCGACTTCAAGAACTTCTGCGACAAATATGGGATAAAATTGAGTTTCTCAACTCCACGATATCCACAAGCAAATGGACAAGCGGAGTCGACGAATAAAACCATCATCAACACACTGAAGAAACGATTGGAAGCTGAAAAGAGTGAATGGGTGGAGAAGCTCCCAGAAATCTTATGGTCGTACCGTACTACTCCACGACGGTCGACTGGGGAAACTCCATTCTCCCTTGTTTATGGGTCTGAAGCAGTGATCCCCATCGAGACTCAACTCGACTCGCAACCGCATGAAGTGAAAATCCGAATGAAGCCCAAAACAGCCGTGAGCTCGCCTTCGAATTAGACCATTTGGATGAACGACGTGATCAAGCGGCCCTCAGAGTTCAGTCATATCAACAACAGGTCGCGCGACATTACAACAAGAAAGTGCATATCAGAACCTTCAAGCTACATGACTGGGTGCTACGTCGCGTTTTCCAAAACACAAGGGAAGAGGGAGCCGGAAAATTGGGGCCGACATGGGAAGGACCTTATCAAATAACAGACATCATCGGTCGAGGAGCCTACAAGTTGAGAGGACTCGACGATCGAGAGTTGAACAACAGCCGGAATGCACTGCACCTAAAACAGTATCACTTCTAAACTCTAAATTTAAATCTCCTTTCATTGTTATCACTTTCCTTGACTCTTATGATACTAACAATGCATAAAAAGCAATGATGAAAAACTTAGTACTAAGTTGAGAACTGAGCTCACCAAAAAATATATATATACTCATTGTTCAAGTCGACTTCGACATATTATTTTGCTATGAAGTTGGTCATTACAACATTGACAGTTAGGTCGACAACAGAAACCTACTCCCAACATTCTCACTTGACAAACGAACACTGGGAGTCGGGGGGACAGCACTACAGAAATCTTGTCGACTAACGCATGTGCGCGATTAAATCTTGTCGACTAATGCATGTACACGATTAAATATTGTCGACTGACGCATGTACGCGATGAAATTTGTCGACTGACGCATGTAAGCGATGCAAGATTATTAAATGTCGACTAACGCATGTACGCGATAAATTGTCGACTGAACGCTTGTACGCAAATATTCTATAAATAAATAATCAGCCATGTTTTGTCAATTTTTTATCTGTATTGTCGTTCAACCTATGTATGAATATAAGTTTACAGGCTTATTTCGTTCAAATACTTTAATCTTGTGTAAACCCCATTATGAGATGGTCGTGTCATTTACACATACAAACAAAATTCAAACTTGAAAGCATGCTAATAGATCAAAAACAGCAGTCGAAAAGAATAAGTACCATAAGAAACGGTCGAGACGACCAAATCATCCACATTACAAATTTTTTTTTTTAAAAAAAAGAGAACAAAATATTATTAAGTTGCAGGTGGGCTTGCAAGTGAGTCGACAGTAGGAGCAGCAGTTGATGGATTGGCAAAAGGATCAGCAAGAGTTGAGTCGACAAGAGGCGGGTCAGTCAGAGGCAGGTTGACGGTATTGGCACCTTCAGGGAGTGCATTTTCAACTAGTGATTGCTCGTCGACTTGCCCAGGCGACGACTCTTCCATCGTCTTCATCTCCTCATATAGGTCGACCATCTCTTGCATCATGGCGACATCCCATTTGTCGTGCTTACCGGAGAGATATTGTTAGAAGAGCTCCGCCTTCGCCTTGCAAATAGCGGTCGCCGCAATAGTCGTCAGACGATCTTCCAGGGCAACGACAAGTCTCTTCTGCTCGTCGATCTCAGCACGAGCCTCGGTCGACTCCTGGGCATGCCGATCCCTGGCTGCCTTTGCCTCCAATAGCTCTTTCTCAATAGCCATGTTTTTTTGTTGGAGTTCCTCGACTGTCTTGTCCGCCTTGGCCTTCTCCATTTTCAAAACGTCGATCGACTTCTTCTGCTTGCCGAACCTGTCGCCCATCACTTTGAACCTTTCGTGCAGTTGCAACGACCCCTGCAAAGCCTAAAAAGCAGCAAAGATTCAAGTCAAACATACATTATAAATACCGATAAAGATCAAAATACAAGCTTACTTGGAAGACTGCGAGGATTGTCGTGTCGAGCACTTCTTCAGTCCTCTTGGTCTTCAAAAATTTCTCATCTGCTGGCAAGATAAAGTCAGTCGACTTTTTTATAAATGCCGCCGGCGCTGAGAAGGATGATAGTCCAGAGGAGGACTCAGTTGGCGACTCAATAAGTGGGGCAGAAGTCGGCTGCCGGGAGGTTGACTCAACCTTTTTCCCCTTCTCGACCGCAGAGCTTCTTTTCTGCTTCTTCTTTGCCGGCGAGTGCTCAGGGGAGGAGGTGTATACATGCTTAGGAGGCGCTAAAGCGCCCTCCTTCGACATGTCGTCTGCTCTGCTCTTTTTGGCAGCCGCTGCCCTTTTCCTGGCCATCTCGTCTCTGAATTTCTTCAGAGCGTCAGCATCATTGGGAAGGTTCAATCTTGCGCTCGTCATCGACGTCACTGCGAAACGACGTTCATTGTCAAATACAGGCGACAAGAATTTCATTTGATATTGGAGAATTTCAAAACTCCTCCTAATCCAGACATACGACACAAAGTCCTTCACACTAGGATAAGGCATTCGCGACCTATTTAGAGTCGACCATCTCCATAGACTGCTAGGCCTAAGTTTACCTTCCGTTAATAACACCTTACAACTTCTATCTTTTTCAGGAATACCAAGCATCGCTTCGGTGCGAGCAGGAGCAACGTCGCACGACGGTTGACTCCCTTTGCCTTTTATTTCTACAAAATGAGTTAAGAATCAGCAAAAGTAATCTATGGTAAGTAAAAATACGAAACGACAACTGTCGAACGACACTCACCAAACCTATTCCAGGTTCGTCTGTAATGATACGACTCAGTCCCCGTCGACCAAGGACCATCAATTGGAGGACCTTTGGTGAAAAAGTAGGTGTTCTTCCAATATCGATCGTTCGTCGTCGTATCAAGAATGATTTGCTGCCTTTTACTCCTAGGGATTAGCATATAACGACCCCGGTCGTGTATGTGCTCCTTCAAGTAGTAATTATGGAGGAGGCACCCTATCCCAAAAGGTAGGTTGTACCTTTCGCTGAGAATGCCTAAGCTCAGCATTATCCTCCATGTGTTTGGCATCAGTTGACCGGGAGCAAGGTCGTAGTAGAGCAGCATCCGTCGCACCAACTGGGGGACAGGGAATCTAAACCCTAAACGAAGGGTGTACTCGTAGAAACACGTCCACCCTGGTATGTCCCAGTCCGCCCGTTCATATTCCTTGGGTGTGCGTAGCTCGACATCTTTGGGGATACCATAGATCTCCCTCAACATACATAAGTTCTCATCTGTAATCAGACTGGCTGGATTCTTGTCAAGGACACCTAACGGTCGACCAGAGGTCGTCGCCTCATCAACATCTATATACTCAGGATGGTCGACAACCGTCGCAACGGCACGTACGCCACCTTGTTCTAATATGCCTTTCGTGTTTACGATAACTACACTCGACGGATCCTCTACGGTAATCTGTCGACTTACATCTACCCTGCTGCTACCAACTCCATCGACACTATCTTCCTCGTCACTTGTAGTCCAATTATAATGAGGATCAGAAACAGTATCGTCGCTCGACAGGTTCACATCGTCGTTCGACATGTTGACACCTAAAGCTGACAAGGCAAAAAATGCACAAGTCAGAAACTAGCGCGCTACAATCACAACCTAAGGTTTCTAAGAGTTTTAAGGCGACAGCAAATCAAATAATAACTTGGTCTCTAGCACCCTAAAGGTCGAACGAAAAATTAAATACGAGCCTACAATCTCTAGCATCCAAAAGGTCGAACGAAAGAATTCTCCCATAAACAAGTACACTAACAATCCAACATAGCAAAGAAGATCAAACAGGGTAAACAAACCGTAATACAACAAGAACAACGAAGAACAGCAAAAACAAAACCAGAACTTCAAGGGAACTTCCGGCAAGTAAATCTTTACATTATTCGCATATTATACTTCTTATTTCAAATAACCAGGTATCACAGGAAAAGCAAACGAAAATAAATACCTTGACAGAAAGAGAAATCTCTGTAAAAGTCCGGTGTGAAATCCACGAAGAACTACGAGTTCCTTGAAGCAAGGCTCCGAGAGGCTCTGAGAATTTGAGTGGTTTGTGCAAAAGTGGCTTGAAGAAGAAGGGAGGAGATATTTATAACTAAACCCTTTGCAACCCTTTCGCCACGTGTCCACGCCTGAAGTGAATGTAACCTTTCAGTTACCAATAACCCACGCACGCACGCAACTACTCATGATGAGTTTTTGAAATTTAAAACCCCTCTTCGGGCAAGACAAGCACGCCAAAATTAAATGCCTCTGACGTCAGTCTAGGGTTTCTGAAGCAGCAAATGTCTTTTCGATTTGACTTTTGGTTTGTCCTCATTATAGAACATCCGTCGAACGACGTTAGTAGTACGACATTTTTTGTTTCAGTAAACAAGCGTAGTTCGTGTTTCGACACAATTCTTTACAAATTAATTCCAGCTGGAGTGCTCAAACGACCTCAAGAGACCATGTCAGGTCGACAGTTACAGATCAGGTCGATTCAAGTTTGGTCACTCGACAAATAGTCGACACGATGTAAATCACTCTCTACTTCGTTTGACTCTCTTTAGAGAGTGGGGAACAAACTGTGGTAGCCAAAAATGGCCCATAGGCCCAAAGGAGCAAAGCCCAGACTTATGTTACCTTGGCCCAAACTTGAGATAGTCCAGCAGGAATTGCAACAGACTGATTTGGTCGTCTGTAGACCAAGTCAGCCATGATGTTAAGTAGCAAGATTCTGGGGGAGAAAATCTCTCCCAGAATCTTGCCCACAATCCACCCACGATCTACCTATCCGTTTTCAAACGGTAACCAGTTTTTGCCTATAAATAAGAAGGCATTTTTTATCAGAAGGATATATAGAAAACAAGCTTAAGAGAGCGTACTGAAACTCTGCTTCAAAGGATCACGGTCACCGGAATCCAAATTTACACGATCATCGTTGCTCAGCCCAAGCATAACTAAGGCTAACAATCTAAATCAGTCTCTTTGCTATATTTTTTCTTTTTTTTATTGTTCTATTTTTTCTGTTATTATTCGTTTCTTGTAGGTTACTTGTCGATCGACCAGGTTCATTTTCAGTCGACCAAGTTGAGTTCATTTGCAGGCAAATCAACTTATCGACTACTTCGCTTAAACGGACTTATCCAAGTTGCTTTGGGCCTAATTCAACATCGACCTGATCCATATCGATTGTAGGACGACCCCCTACACTTTGTAGTAACTCTATTTAAAATATAAGCTACGATTGCCAATGCCTCTCCCCAGAAACGTAAAGGCAAATCAACATATGCCATCATGGATCTCATCATATCAATAAGAGTTCGATTTCTTCTTTCAGCAATCTCATTTTGCTGTGGGGTATAAGGCATAGTATATATATGTCTAATCCCACTCTGTTTACAGAAATCATCAAAGGCTTCATATTCACCACCACGGTCACTATTCAGTGCTTTTATAGGTCTACCTAATTGGGTTTCTACTTCTTGCTTAAATTCTTTAAATTTCTCTAAATCATCAGATTTATGCTTTAATAAGTAGATATGCCCATATCTTGAATAATCATCTATGAAAGTAACAAAATATTCCATTCCATGATGTGTCTTTGTTCGCATAGGTCCACATAAATCTGAGTGAATTATTTCAAGTAAATCTGAAGATCTCCAATGTTTTGAAAAAAAAAAAAATCGAAAAAATTTTCCTTTAACACATGATTCACATATGTCAAAGTTATCTTGATTTACTTGAGGTAAAATTCCTTTTTCACTCAAACGAAAAATTTTATTTTTATTTATATGACCTAAACAAAAATGCCATAAAAGTAAGGAATTTAAATTAAAAGACACAAAAGCATACTCGGAATTACATTCATTCTTATTTATTGTAGCAATTGAATACATATCATCACTTCTCTTTCCCTTGAGAAGTACAATATCATTTTTCCCTATGGTTACAAGCCCAAACTTAAATTGAATTTCAAAACCTTTCTTTTCAAGTACAGACACAGAAACAAGATTACGTCTAATGGAAGGAGCATACAAAACCTTCTTAAGAATTATGGTAGAGGTTTTAGAAATGATCTTTCAGTCACCTTCGCCGAGAACATCAACATATGTGTTGTTACCCATGTACAGACGATGCTCTCCAGGTGCCTTGTCTTTAAAAACGAAAAAACTATTTTTTGTCTTTGCATACATGTCTTGTTGCTCCAGAGTCCATCCACCATTGATTCTCAGATTCCACAATGAGCGCTTCAGAAACTGTGAGAACTACTTCCTTTTGCTGATTATCATTCTTCTTACGTTTCGGACAATTTGCTTTAAAGTGACCCATGTCTCCGCAAACAAAACATCCACGTTTTTTTCTTTAAAATTTTGCTTCTGCTTCTTTCCTTGATTTTGTGCCTTGCGTTTCTTGAAATTCTTTCCTTGCCCTTTATTGGAATCTTCTGTTATGAGCAAGTTTCCATTGTTCTTCTTTCTCCTTTTCATCCTAACTTCTTCAACAGCCAATAAAGCCGGTAAAGTAACCATGGACAGGTCCTTTTGCCCATATGTCAATGAAGTGACAACATGATCCCATGACTCTGGCAAACTATTCAAAAGAGCTGACACCTGCATTTTGTCTGAAATCTCATGACCTGCATTAGATAGATCTTTTGCAATAATCTCTAACTTTAAAATGTGATCTACCGTGCTGTCATATTTAGACATTTTTAGTGCATTGAATTGCTCTAAAAGCAATTGTATGTACGTCTCAGACTTTGGCCCATATTTATCTTCCAACATATCCATTATCTTTCTTGCAGTATCGAAACCCTCATAAAGAGGGATCAATTCATCCTACATGTGATTCAGGATTGTGGCTCTTGCCAAAGCATTGTCATCCTCCCATTTTGAGTCTGCATCCTTGGGTTTTCCTTTCTCCACAGTATGCAAGTTTTTTTTATGTGTCTGGAGATATTTTATTCTCCTTTTGCAGATACGATAGTTCACATTGTTAAGTCTCTCTATTTTAACAGTCTCAAACTGTTTGTGTGCCATATTACAATAACAATAAGAATGTAATAAAAATAATAGAGAGAATGTGACTATTGATACTGTGCTATACTAAAATTAAACAAAATAAAACAAAACAACACTGGTAATTGTAAAATAAAATTACTAACAAATTACTCCTATAATTACTGTGAGTTGTTGATATTTGGACTGCTTTGCATATGTAACCAGGCTCTGATACCACTGAAGGAAAATATACTTGCAAAGAGTATATTTGGAAAGGAATTGAATCAACGCCGTTAGGCTGTTAGTTGCATGCAGAGCCATTCAAAACTATCTATCTTGTATTGTTCTGTATTTTGGGTTAATAAACGTATAAGGAAAGTAAGAGTTTCAAATAATTTGAAACTAACCCATAGAACGGTTGTGATGGTGGTTATTTAACCTCATCCAGTACATCTTTTCTAACAAATATGTCTCTATGTCAAGAGGCATATTTATCCTGATAAGATGTAACTATTCGGTGTGTACGATGCACCAACTTTGTGGTACATCTTATTACACTGAATCCTCTGCATGTGGCCATATGTAACTATTTTGATCATATTCCTTCAGATTGATGGCAACAAGAGGTGGGGATGAGATTAATTTAAAAAAATGAATAAGATAAGAAGAGAGACTGTGGAGATTGGAGAAGAATAATAAGAGAAATAAAAATAGAGAGAGAAGTGTGCGTGAGGGGTTCCAACACAAAAACAGAGAAAGAAAGAAGATTAAGAAAGAGAGAGGTAGAGATATTTGGTGTGGATGAAACAGAAAAGAAGAAGAAAAAGAAAAGAGAGAAAGGAAGAGAGGGAGAAAAATTTTAATGGTGGATTCAAAAAGTGATGAATTCAGGAGGGAACCCAGTCCTAGACCAAAATTGAACACAGGAGCTCTGTGAGTGAATAGTTTTTATTAATGATTAAGTTATTTATTTTAGAATTATATAATAGCATTAATTATTTAGAAGATTATTAGAAATAAATGATTTACTCATTTATTTAGAAACAGATTTCCAGATTACATATTTATTTAGAAAACAGATTTCCAGATGAATTGAGGTGTTTTAAGAAATATGTAGATTTCTAGAATCCAGAAATAGATTAAGAATTAAGATTTAGAAAGAAGAATAGTTCACGTATGTTCATAAAGTTTTTCCAGATTTTTAGATTCAAGTGTTTTATGAGATTTTCATAAAAGAAAAGAAAAGAAAATTCAATTATGTTTTTAGAAAAGTATTTAGAAAGAATTATATATGTATATGTTCAAAAAACTAAAAGAGTTTTCAAAGATTGTTTAGATTTTAAGTATCAGATATATACCCTCCCCAGTAGTATCAAATTCAAATTATTAACCTTTGGGGTTGCTCTGCACGTGTATGTGAGATTACTCTACACGTTCGATTAGATATCGACATGTATGTGAAATTATATTCAGACTATTAGCCTTTAGGGCTACTCTGCACATGTATGTGAGATTACTTTGCACGTTCGATCAGATATCGACATGTATGTGAGATTATATGAGATTATTCTGCACGTCTGATTAGATATCAATGAGTATGTAAGATAATCGCTCTGCACGAAAGATCAAATATCACTATGTATGTGCGATGTGTTTTCCCTTGCTCTGTGTGTGCATTGAGATACTTTGCCACATATGTGAGATATTCCCCTGGGTACTAGTTTGGTAAAGAGTTTTTCAGATTTTATATATATTGATTATGATCAGTAGAGAAAAGATTTCAGAATATCAGAAAAGCTTTCAGATTATCAGACCTTAAATCAAATATTTATATCTTATAAACTCAAAATGTTTTTATTATATTATATAGTATTTACAAGAAAATGCGTTTTAAAGAAAAGATCATTAATTGGTCCTCAACTTGTTTTACAGAATAGCTTTCAGATTTATTTCAAGAAGAGATGTAAAATTTAGAAAGAGATATAGAAAGCTATTCTATAGATTAAGTTTAGCCTAAGAAATACAGAATTTAGAAAGAAATTGAGAAAAAATTTCTATAGCTAATAGTTTTTAGATTGTATGATATTTAAGCAGTATAAAGTTTATTAAGTACAGAATGTTTTTCAGGAAGGGATTTGTTTTCAGAAAGGTATAGAAGATATTCAACGAACTACGAGGGCTTTGATTCTTATTGAGTATAGGGTACGTAGGCGTTTGAGTTGCAAATCTCAAACTCAAGCCCACTAAAGAAAGAAAAAGATAAGATTCTTAAAGGATTCCCTCGTACTCAAGATAGGAGTCGGGACGGGTTCGTTCGGTCAGATCATCTCTTATGGTTTTTTGAGCGATTGAGTTAGAGTTTTGGTGTGGTTTCGTTTAGTCGGAGATTAGGATTTCTTGGTTACGATTTCCTTTTTTTGGTTGTTGTTGATGTGTGCGGTGTCATGTTCGTCTGGTTGTGAATATCATTTTGGGTTTCTTGGGGAACGAATGGTGTTCGATTTGTATTCTTTAATTTGGGTTTTTTTTAGGGTTTTTATGCGATTGGAAGGGGATTCTCATAAAATTCTTTCAAATGTTTGATATCATTCTTAGACTCTTCCATAATATTTTGTATGTGTGGAAGAAGAAAAAAAATTTAGGGTTTAAAAGTTAAGAAATTTCTTTTTTCAAAAAAAAAAAAAAAAAAAACAAATTAATAATGAACATTGAACATGGGTTTTTTTTTTTTTAATTTTTAATTTTTAATTTTTTAATTTTTTAAGTTTTATTTAAAAAAAAAAAAAAAAAGTGAAGTTTTTTTTTTAAAAAGATAAAAATTGTATGTCTGGGAGATATATCACTTATTCGATTTGGTCTTCTTTTTAGGCTCACTATTCTAAGCTTCTTAAGGAGGGTATTTGGCTCATTGGTGAGAATTCTCAGTGGGACTTTTGGTGTGACAGTTGATTGGGGGTGCGCATTTGGGAGCTTCGGAAGATTCCTGATTATTTGACTAGCCGTCTCTGAACGAGGGTTTTTGATTTTATTCAGGATGGCATCACTACAAAAAAATGGTCTTTTCCGACGACTAAATGCCATCGGAAAAGACCATTTCCCTTCAGAAATACGCTTTTTCGACGAGAAAAGGCTGTCGGAGGCCGTCACAAATACTACCATTTCCGACGGCAATAAGCCGTTGGAAATAGTCGAATTATAAAAAAATAAATAAATAAATAATAGCGCAACTTGACTTGATGACAGGCACCACCTCACCTATAGGTGCCACATCACCCATCAACGTTAAATCCATAAAACTCATGGGGTTTGAACCCTTACCATTTTACTATAACTTTATATCTGATATGTTTTGCATACTATTTATATATAAGCTATTGATATTTTTGTATAATATCTAATTAAATATTTTTTTTGTATACTATTTAAATATAACTATTGAGATATTGTTTTTTTAAATAATATTTTATTAAAATTATTAGTGTTTGTTTTAAAAAATCTGATATAGTGTCACTAAACATAATTAAAAATAACTAAATGTTCTTGTGATTACTAATAATTTTACTATATTTTATATTTAGTTAATTTAGTAAGATGTTTCCATAAAGTAATTCGAATTAAATTTTTGCATTTCCGATGATGCTTTTTATGTTGTTAGAAAAGTGTGTAATATTGACAGCTTATTTGACTATTTTTGAAGGCCTAAAAGCAGTCGGAAATGCGGTACTGCTTTATATATATATATATATATTTGACTGCACAAAAAAGTCCCACAAGTCATCGGCATAACTTGGCAACTTGACACAACCCAAATCAATCTTGCAGATGTCATGTATAAGGGCATCGTAATGTTCCTTGACATCCCTACGTGACTTTCCAGACAGTTGATTGGCAATATTTTTCCATTGGGCAATTTCTCAAGATAAAACTGCTTATAATTAGAGGGAGTTCCTAAAGAATGATGTCAATATCTTACAAATCCCTTTATCATAACCCTGACAAATGTTTTGTGTATTTCTGTTGCGTCAAAGTGTTCACTCCTAATTTTTGCACATATATATCATTGTCCAGATAGCAATTTAGGGAAAATCAGGTGTATTAAATACTTACTACGAAATAGAGTTTATATAATTATTTTATCTAACTTTTTATTTTTCAAGAAAAAGTAAATCATGAAATTTTTATTTATACAAATTATTTGAAGAAACATTATATAAAAATACGCTTTTGACACTTAAAAAAAAAAAAAAAAAAAAAACTAATCTTTTCCGACGGCTAAATGCCGTCGGAAAACACCAATTACCGTCGGAAATGTGACTATTTCCAACGGCAATTAGGCCGTCGGAAATGTTAGATTACTTTTTCCTCATTCCCAACGGAACAAAGACAATTTCCGACGGCACTTTTTGTGCCGTCGGAAATGGGAACAATATTGACGGCAAAAAGACTATTTCCGACAGCCAACTGGCCGTCAGAAATGTCATATCAGATTTTTACTTATTTCCGACGGCACTGATATGGCCGTCGGAAAAGGTATTATTACCGACGGCAATTAGCGTCGTCGAAAATAGTTCGTCACTGATAGACCTTTTTTTTGTAGTGCACATGAGTTCTTGATGATTGTTTTCGAGCCCGTTTTTCAGATCTTTATTTTCAGATTAATACGATTGCAATTTCTCCAATTGCGGATTGAAAGAATAACTTAACTTAATGAACTGTTTATTATTACAAGAATGTTTGGTACTAACCACCCATCAAAATTGACAACATTAGAGGCAAATTACAAACACAAGAGCAATTGAACAATACAAGGCAGATGAGAGAAGTTTGTGACAAGAAAATCTAATGAAGCCTCTAAGAAATTGTGGAGGGTGCTGCTGCTAGCTTGGCTCTGAGATCTTTTCTCAAAATCTTACCAGAAGGAGACTTTGGAATTGCATGAACAAAGTATACCTTGTGCACTCGCTTGTAAAACACCACTTGTTTCGCTATGTACTCCTTCACCGCCTCTTCCGTAAGTTCAAACCCGTTTGATCTCACCACAAATGCAACTGGAACTTCCCCAGCAACTTCATCTTTTTGCCTGTTAATATTATACTAATTAATTAGATTTTCAGTTTCCTTGATTTCAAAATTTTTAATCAAATAATAATGGTGCTTACGGGACAACAGCTGCATCTGCAATTGATGAGTGGTTAATAAGAAGGGCCTCAAGTTCAGCTGGTGGCACCTGAAACCCTTTGAATTTGATGATTTCCTTCACTCTATCCACAATGAAAACTTCTTCGTCATCATCCACGTAACCAATGTCTCCTGTGTGAAGCCAACCTTCAATGTCTATGGTAGCCGCGGTGGCCTCAGCGTCATTCAAATATCCTTTTATATATATGAGAACACTCATAAGTAAAAAGAAAGACAGCAGAAGAGCATTCTATCTAAAATCCCGTACGAAAAAACATGCAGGATCTCTTACAAAAACCTAATAATTAAGTTTACCTTTCATAATCTGAGGACCTCGGATGCAAATTTCACCAGGGTGGTTGTAGCCAAGTGAGCAACCGGTGTCAGGATCAATAACTTTAAGCTCAGCATTTCTGACGACAGTCCCACATGAGCCTGACTTAGTTGGGTATGGCTTCTTTGCAAACCCTAAGCACATTGATAGCACTGGTCCCGCTTCTGTCATTCCGTAACCCTATACATACATATATATTCAATTAAATAAAAATTAAAATAAAAAATTAAAACAAAAAAACAAAACAAAAAACAAAAAACTCTTGTTGTAGCTACAGATATTGACAAACGGCACTCCATAACATGATCATTAGCTCAAACTACACTATGTTCTAACATTTATATCTCCTATTTTTTAAACAAGCTTGGTCAGACAAAAATTATGCAAAATCTTAAACGTGCCTTTCTTAATTTATAGAGTAACGTTACTCATCATGACGAACACGAAAATTAGTTATTTTTTACCAATATAACAATGGGAATACTTCTAAACTTGATAATCTTGTGTTTTCAAGAGATTTGATCACAAAAAGTGAGTTGGTTTAGCTAGGGTTAGAGTTAGATATGGAATAAGTATATATCAAATTGATTAGAGAGAAAGTGTTAAAAAAATATAAGGAGATGAGAAAGAAGGTGGTAGGGGTATTTTGGTCCTATTTTTATCTTCAGGTTGTATATCAAAATTTATTTTGTTATAAACAATCATTTTTTTTATGTTTTTTTTTTAAAAAAAATTCGAGACCGGGTATTTTTTTAAAGATTTCGTCATTGGTAGGATTTGACCCGCTAACAATTATTTGTCCAAACCCGATGCTCGTCGATTTGCTCGTCCATTTTAAACTTGATCTTAAAACCGCTAGCAGTCTTTTTCATTGTATTTAGTCGCCACAAAATTAGTTTAGGCTCATGACTACATTGTCATCAATGACCACCAAGTTAGTTGGTCTCCATGCAACACATTAAAATTAATAAATGGAGAAGGATGAATTATTAAACTTTCATATCCATCAAATACGTTGGATGACAATATGAGGTTAATTCAGTGCTAAACCCTCCACAACTGTATCACGAGATTGCGGGTTTGAGTCCTCCCCCCTCCTCAAACAATTAAATTCCGAATTTATATAATAGTGTAATACTTAAAATAAAATAAAAATAAAATAAAAATCTTTGTGTTGGTTCTAAATAGTTGTTAAATTTAAATATCATATAACTATATAAGTAATAACTAATAAAACACATAACTTAACCTTGGAAAACTCCAGAATTATGAAAACTGTATACCGATAAAAAATTAAAAATTCCATTATAAATTAAATTTTTCATGAGAAAAATAGAAAGAAAGAAAAGAAAGAGAAGGAGGTCATTAATTGGATTTAGCTACCTTTCAAAGTTGCACAACCTACCAACCAAAATCCTGAGATGATCGGTTCGGCTCTTATTAATATGGGCCCTTCAGAAAGCAACCCATTCGAAGAAAAGAAGAAGAAAAAAAAAACTTCTTGTTGAAAACATAAAATTTTTGTCTTACTCATGAAATGACCGACCTATCCTCCATCTTGAATATATATTCAAGAAAATTGGACAAACATTCCCTAAGTTTAGTTTGCTTAAAATTAAATAAATATTATCGACCATTAGTTGACTTTTATTATGTTTGACTAGTTTTTTTTATTGCGAAATGTCTCAAATCTACTTATTTATGTATTATATCTTCATTTTATTATCCTTAAAAATAATAATTTAAAGATTATTTCTAATGATAATAAATTTAGAAAAATGGTAGAGAAAATCAAATGGAGGTGATCTTCTCCTCCATTTTGATCAATATAAAGGCATATTCAATCCGAGTAAATCTCCTTCCATGGAGGAGTAGCCTTGGAAAGTGTATAACTATATCCACTCCTATACTGGAGGAAGTGATGGAGTATATCATCTCTTGATTCTCATCCACGATAAGAGATTCTCACCACCAGCCCCATTGGTGGTGAAGCTTTATTTATTTATTTATTTATTAAAATTAGATGATGGAAAAGAATAAATCTCGTCCATCCAATATGAAGGAGATATGATCTCTTCTGTCCATTTTATTTTTTACTTAACTGATTATTTTTAAATAGCATACAAATTACCTAATTTGATAGGTTAAAAATATATTTTTACCCCACAACCGTTAACTTATAATAGAAGACCGCTATTGACAAGGGATATTTATATAATTTCAAATAAAATTATTATATGCGTGAAATTTCGGAGTGTTTGCACTATTTATTTCAAACATTTGAGGGCATCATCATCAAATGCCCAACATTTGAAACAAGTTTTGACTTACAATTTTAATCATAAAAGTAATTGATGTAGATAAGCTCCAAAACCATCAAAATTTTAGGGGTAGTTTTGTCCTCACAGTTGAACACTCTTAATACAATTATTTAAAAAGAAAAAATAAGAAAGTGAAGGGAAGGAGAGAAAACATGTTGAAATGACTAAAAATCCCTAGAAATTAACAAAAATGACAAAACACACCCCTCAAAAAACCGGCAGTTTTTAAGTATAACGAGTGATGAGTCTCTAAATGCATGAACAGAAATCCGTTGAGAAATGCAAAAAACAAGAGCCAAACACTAATGACTAACCTGACCCAAAATGGCCTGTGGAACTCTACTCCGGAGAGCCTCCTCCAGCTCCTTACCAAGTGGCGCCGCACCCGAAAGCACCATCCTTATCGAACCCAGATCAAACCTCGCCACCATCGGATTCTTAGCAAGTGCCAGAACCAACGGCGGCACCACCGCCGCCACTGACACCTTATGCTGCTGTATCAGCTCCAACAACACCCCTATCTCAAATTTATGCATCAACAGCACTCCAGCTCCGGCTCTCAGCGAACATAAAAGCACACTGTTCAATGAATATATGTGGAACAGAGGCAAAACACAGAGCACAACATCTTGTTGTTTCAGATAGAGATTTGGGTTCTCTCCATCTACTTGTTGAGCTACGCTTGTTATCAAACTCTTGTGGGTCAATATGACTCCTTTTGGTAGTCCTGTCGTGCCCGAAGAGAATGGTAAAGCTACCGGATCATCTGGATTGATAGAAACTTCCGGTAGATCGTTCTCGTTTGCCTCGGAAAGCAGAGTGAAATGCAGACAATTCTCCGGTGGTTCATCGATGGTTATAACCGTAAAGTCTTGTCCGATTTTTGGAATTTTTTCGTCTGTGTTGGTGGTGGTGTCTCGAAGCTTATCGACGTATTGAGAGAGTGTGATGATGAGCTTAGCACGAGAAGCTTTGAATTGCTTGAAGATTTCAGAGGAAGTGTAGAAAGGATTTGCTGTGGTGGTGACAGCTCCTATCATGGAAGCTCCCATGAAAGCGAAAACAAACTCTGCACAATTTTGGAGAAGAATCATGATGACATCTCCTTGTTTAATGCCTAGATTGGATAAACCAGCAGCGGTTTTACGACAGAGGAGGTGAGTGTCAGCGAAGGAGTAAGTTTTGGAAGTGGAACCAACGATCAAACAAGGATTGTCAGGGAAATCAGAGACGTTTTGGAAGCAATAAGTGTGGAGAGGGAGGTGATCAGAGATGGGAATATCAGGTAATTTAGATTTGAAAACGTGGCTAGTATTCGTATTCGTGTTGATATCATCGATAGGTGGTGGTTTACATACGGATGAGGAAGAAGAAGAAGAAGAAGAAGAGAGCTGATCAGGTTTCTGAGGATGATCAGCAATGGAAATCATGGTGTGTGTGTGTGTGAATTCTAATGAGAGAATTGTTCAGAGTTAAAACAGAGAGAAACAGAGGAGAGAAATATAAAGAGAGAGAGAGAGAGAGAGAGAGAGAGAAGTGTGGTAGGTAGAAGGAATGGGTAGATTTAGAGAAGGAAGTGAGGGGGGGTAGAGGGAAGAAAGCATGCCCCCATCTCACGTTCAAGGTTGGATATATATCAAAGTTGTGCTTGTGCCTTGCTGTGCTTGTGGCCTTCTCTTATAAAATACCTACCAAGCTCCCGTAAACACAGCTACCACCACTCATTTCTATGTTTCTCTTTCTTATTCAATGCACCGATTGCATCTCAATACGGATCATTTATAATACTCATACGTATATTTATGGTTTTTTTTTTTTTTTTTTTTTTTTTTGTAACATTTGTCTTTTAACACCTGCCACATCAAAAATGACACTCTTCTTTCAGAGGTCTAAAACAAATGCAAGTGATTCAAGCGATTTCAAACCAAAAAAAAAAACTGAATATGAAAGGAAATAAATTTGAACAAAAAAATTCCGTATAAAAGTCTAGACAATTGAGCTTTAATCGAGTATTAAGTCTCTACCATAAGCCTTTGGTCGACACTTAAGGTCTTGAGTCTTGACTTTACCAAATTATCTTGACAGAAACATGATATTTATGAAGAAAGCATGTGTGATGCTTGCTCGCCTGTGATTTGACATGTATACCCTTGCTTATTAGTCAATGTCATCTCCAGATATTTTGGAACCTAATCCATTTAATAATGTTAACAAAAATCGGGACTTTAAATAAAAATTATTATTGAAACAAATATTATGTGCGTCTAAAGCAACCTAGAGGGGGGTGAATGGGTTGTTAATCCGATTATTACCAATTTTTTCGGATTAGTCAATATTCAATTATAAACCCAATTCAACAAACAATAAAATCAAGTACCAAGTGTAGAAATTAAAGAACACTTGATTTTTACGTGGAAATCTTCAATAAGGAAAAACCATGAGCTATTATGCTAGCCATACACGGCCACCGAAATCCACTATATGAATAAAAGGTTACACCCTCAAGTGATACACGGAATCTCACTATAGACAACCTCAAGCTATGGACACTACCACTTACCACTCTTGGTTCAATCCTTAGTGATATCCCCTGATCCACTATTCTTGGCGTGAGCACCTCCTACTCTACCCGCAAGCCTTTTACAGTGTCACTTGACCAATCTTGTTTGTGCACTAAGCAACTTAGTCACAAGACTTAATTCTCATGAAGAGATCAATAACTTATGTGAATATGCAAAGATATTTAAAATGCAATTAATGTTAGGCAACACTAAATGTTTATCTAGAGATTAAATAATGTCAATAAAATCAAGTGGAAATTGCTAAAAATGACCACATACAACATGGAAATTTTGTTTTTAACCATAAACGAAATTTTAATTGTTAATAACCATGTTTTTGTAAAATTACTTAAATGCCCCCATATAAAAACCATCTCAAATAGGGGTGGGCACCCAAACCGCCAAACCGATCAACCCGCCCAAACCAAACCAATTTAAGCGGGTTTGTTTGGTTTTGTTAAAGGAAATAAACCGATTGAGTTATTTTTTAGTAACCTGATTAGTTTGGGTTGGTTTGTGGGTTGTGTTTTATCAACCCACATAACCCAATCCAAGCCATTATATATTTAAATATATATATATAGAGATCATATAAAAAAAAATAAAAATTAAAGTTAACCTAATTTTATATTATATTTATTTCCAAGGTTACTGGTCTCTATTTATTTTTAAAGTTATTTCATTTCATCCGAAGTTGTTGGCACTAAATAAATTTATTGAGGATAAGTAACTATTTTTTTATTGTTTCGTACAAAAACACATTAACCAATACGGTTTAGGTTTTTTTTTTTTTTTTTAATAAATTTTATGTGTTCTACACGTGATGATTTTTTTTTAACCATTATTATTACACACTTTGTTTAAATTTAGTAGTATTCTTTATTTTTATTGATAATGAGTTTAACTGCTTGTATTGATATTATTATATTTGTTCAAATAAATAAAAAATAATTAATTTCTTAAACCGTCAAACCAAACCGAACCAAACCAATTTTAATTGGTTTGGTTCGGTTTGGTTTAACATTATAATTGGTTTGGTTTGGGTTGTAAAAAAATAACCCGATTAAATAATGGTTTGGATTGGGTATCATCAAACCCAACCCAAACCAACCCATGCCCACCCCTATTCTCAAACACACACTCTCTCTTTTTCTCTCTCCTCAGTTCTCTCTCTCCCCGATCTCTCTCCCCCCATCAAACCCCAAATGTGAAAACTCATCGCCAGCTGCTTTGAGGTGTCGCCGAGCACCGACAAAGGCGTCGTCAAGCACCAACATGCTTCTGGGCTACACGACAACGACAATGCCATTGTCGTGCCATCGTGCACACTGCTGCTTCGTGAACTAATGGGGCAACGTTGCTCGGCACTGTGTGTTGTCGTCTGTGCACCGTCGTGCATCGTCGTGCGCCATCATGCGTCGTTTGCTTGGGCTTCACGGCCATCAAAGATGTGATCTGCAAACGATGTGATGTGATATGAAAAAAAAAAAAAAAAAAGGGAAACAAGTGAAAACCTAATTTGGCATTTGGGGAATTTGGGGAACAAGGGAAATTGGGCTTAATTTCAAGTTTCACATTTTAGTTTTAGGCATTATTTCAAGTTTGGTCCATATTTTAGTCATGATTTCAAGTTTTGTCAGATTTTAGTCGTGATTTCAAGTTTTCTCCAGATTGTAGTCATGATTTCAAGTTTTCTCCAGATTTTAGTTGTGACTTCAAGTTTGCTTCGAGGTTTTTTTTTTTTTTTAAAAAAAAAAAACTAATTTCAAGGGTACTCTTGTAATTTATGGACATACAATGATTTTTTTTTTTTTAAAAAAAAAAAAAAAGTGGTTATTAACAATTAAATTTTCAAAAGTAGTTACTAACGAAAGTTTAATGTTTCCCATGGCTACTTTTGGTTTTCTCTCTCAATCCTAGATATCATATTACTATATGTCATGGCATACAACTTAGCTATGTAAAGGATAACCAATCTTAGATACAATAGCTATTATAATCAATCTCAATCAAACAATGAGATAAATTAGCTAGATGTTATATAAACTTGAAATCCTAACTATCACAAAACAACCCAATCAATCAACACATATACTACAAGAAAATTGCTCTTTGGCAATGTGATTATTAACTACATCAAAAAAGTCTCGCTAAAACTAATATTTAGTGACACCTTTAAGCATTACATCGTTTAAAATATGTAATCAAAGTGACACATTAATTCCATTCTTCTGTGACACAATTGTATAGTTTTAGAGACTCTTACTTGTTGTCATCATGTCAACATCGTATATTATCTCATTAAATATAATATGACATCACTAAAATTATAATTCTATAAATTATTAGTGAAAAATAATATATTTCCATTGTTAAATAATTTTTACTCTAAAAATCACTTTAGGTGTGACCTAATTTTAAGTAAATACATTTTTTATTTAATAATGTTTTGAATTTTAATTCCTTTGTATTTCATTAAAATTTCATTATAAATACGTTTTTTCTTTATAATTTGTTTACTATTAATTATTTAGTATATATTTAATCATTTCCTAAAAAGTTTATTAAATATTTTTTTTAAATATGTATTAAATCAATTTTAATAATAAGTAATTGTAGGTATTAATTTTATTGTTATGGTATTAAACAATTAATTAATTATATATTACTCACCGTTGGAGTGATGTCTGAGATATAGCTATTTTAATATAAGATCAAATTTAATTAATTAAACAATCAAATATATAATACATACTTAAAATATATTAAATTTACTGAGCGCCAATTGAAGAAGAAAGTGGTGCTCATTTTTCATTGAAAACCCTATATCCCAATTAAAGAAAATTGCTTTTTTTTTTTTAAAATTATAAAAACTGAAAAAATGTATCTTCTTTCATAGGAGATTAACTTGAAGAATGCAGGAAAAACGTGTGAAGTGATAGTATGATACGCAATAATAAGGATAATTTGAATGTCTCTTCTTTCATAGGAGATTAACTTAAAGAATTTTATATTGTATTTGTATGTTGTTATTGAATATTAAAATTTATTTTTATATATTGTGGGATTGTTGTTTACAATTTGTGTTAGACTCTTCTTTCTATAGTATTATTTAACTTTTTTTTATTATTATTTTATGGATGATCTATATATATAATCACATATATATATATATATATATATATAATAATAGAGTTTCATAATGCCACATGTCGCCGTGAGGGAGTTTCAGTATTAAATTATGTATATTCTATATAATATTTATAAATTCCATGCAATAATAATCTTCCATTAATCTGTAAAATAATTATAAACAACCGTTCATTTTTCAGTTTTTCATAATATTTATAAATTTCATGCAATAAATAAACTTACATTAATCTATAATATTTAACAGCTTTCTATTTTCCAACAGTCCAACTCTTCATTTACGTCTGGTACTGTTTTCTATAAATTTAAATTTTAATTAATTTATATAATATTTAACAACCCTCAATTTTCCAACTTTTCAGTTACCAGTACTTTTTTCTATAAATTTAAATTTTCCATTGATTCAACAACCCTTCATCTTTTAAAACTTAATAGAAATTCTCAGAAGTTTACAAAAAGGTTATTCTTATGTACAAATAATTATTAATTGCATATTATATTGAAAAAAGAGAACAAGCTAAAATACAGAGTCATTTAATTGCATATTGAGATAATCAATCATGTCTTCGATTGCTCTCTTCTTCCTCCTCTTCGATATAGGTAATACTTAATTATATATTTGTTTTTATTTTATTTTTATGTTTCATGAGAATGTAACGAGATTTTTTTTTTTTTTTTTTTTTTTTGCTTTTATATATATATATATATAAATTATGTGCTTTTATAGTTTCATTGGAGCTACTTTTGGAAGACTGGTGATGATTGATGACTGTCGTCGACGGTCAAAAGATGATGTCCAATGATCTTCTTATAATTAGATGTAATATTGGATTTTTTTTTTCCTTTCTAATGAATGATATAATTGATTTTGTTTCCAATTTTGTGTCTTAATTACTTTTCACTTCGTGTTGTTTGAATATGTGAATCTTAGATTGGAAAGTTTCTAATATTTTGTCAAAAGTGAGAGAAAAGCTACTGGTGAATCGACTAGATTATAGAACAGATGGAATTCCATATCAGAAAAACAAGGGAAAACAACACATTTATTGCGCTTCCCTAATCAGGAACCCAACTATGGTAGTATTTACCAAAATCGATTAAAAATCTAAATTATTATTGAAAAGTGAACTTAATTCACCTCCTAAAGAATAAGTTCTATTTCCTTATTTCTTCTTGATTGAGTTGATTCTTCTGGTGATGGTCGCTTTTACACTTTATCACTTCCCTCAACCGAAGGTTGTCACTACTTCACTTTATGTGAGACTTACTAATATATATATATATATAGTAATAATTGATAAATTATCTCTTTTTTTTTCCTTTAAGTTTACTAACAAAACAAGTGAAATGCTTGGAAGGCAGCAATCCATATATACAGCAAAGTAACTCAACCTCCATATTATTCCATCTACCTTCAAAAACACATTCTGATTTATTTACAAAAATATCAAATTTCTCAAACTATAATGGATTGTTGAATTTCTTTTTTCTTTCCTTTGTTATATAATTAAACTTGGCTCATTTTATTTTGATTGTATGTTTTATATCATATAAATGTGAATATACTCTAAAAAAATTACAAACGTTTAGAGTATGAACATTCCTACCACGTAACAACAAATTATAACCTATTGAGGTTAACATGACTTAGGTAACTAAAGCAAAAATAACACGTTCATTATGTTTAAAAATGTTTGCATTAAAAATTTCGGTATAAACAACATAATGTTTTACAAACAGTTTTTAATACAAAGCTCGTGCAACGCTCAGGTTGAAAAACTAGTTTATTTAGTTTTTAAAAACTTAAAATCGTATATAAATATAATTAATGATATAAAGATATGAAAATATTTTAAGAATTTAATGCATAATGATAAAAATATATTATTAGTTACTTTAATTATTGACAAAAAAAATTAAAATTAATTATCAGTAATAAATAACACAATAATTATAATATTTTAAAGATAAATTTGATTATTAGAGAAAAATGATAATTTATTAATTTATTAAATTTGATAAAAATGAAAAAAAAAAATATTTTTTACTTTGCGTGACACATTTTGGGTGTCGCTAAAAGTGTCATTTAAGTCACCAATTGAACTCTTTTGACATTTATGGTGACACTATTCTTGTGTATCAAAAAGTAGTTTTTAGAGACACAGGTCTTAAGATGTCATCTATACTTATTTGCGACAAGGCTAAGGCGACAAAGTGGAGACACTTGCTTTGATGTCGCTAAAATCATTTGGCGACGTAGAGTTAAGATTTGGTGACATCTAAACATTGTTACAAAAGAGTATTATTCTTGTAGTGATAATCTCAATCTTGTAGATAGAATATAATATAAATGCATACAAGTTATAAATGAGATTTCTTGCTAAATAAGAACACAAGAATGAATAGAAGGTGTTCAACTTACTAAGTCATGTGTGTTGAAGAAGACCCATGCATAGATACATCCTAGATGATGTTTAGATGATGTTTGATGCACATGAAAATGGGTTTGGATGAGTAAAAATGAATTCTTGGGAGTTTTTCTTTCTTGGGAAATACTCTCTCTTTCAAATGTGTAATTTTGAACTCTTAGAAGCATACAAGAGAGAAGACATCATATATATAGGAACCCTAAATGAAACTACGTCGTTTTGGAAAGAAAACTCATTTCTCCCATCAAAAAGTGACTTGGATGGAAGTCACTTCTAAAGTCGCATCTGTCTCGGGTATACAAAACGCAACATTGCAACAGCTCTAGATTCAAGCGTCCTGAAACATAACCAAACGACATCGAAACCTTTCGTATGATATATCATTAGAAAGGTATGGATGTCTACTTTCTATTCCTTTTTACAAAATGGGGTTTTGATATTTTTATAAAGAGTTATGGTCATTTGAGTGACCAAATATCATATTTGAGCAATAACATTATTGCCAAAACTCATGGTATAAGACCATGTGACCCAAGACCAATCCAAGAGAGGAAAATGGACCTCTCTTTTCCTCTCTAGTGGTCATACATTGCGCTAAGACAAGCACACCATCGTGCAAGCGTGGACATTTATGATCTCACAAACTTAAATGAATTACTAGACACTATCACACAAAAGAGGTGCAAGTGTGAAATGTGAAGAATACACACATATAAGAATTGAAGCACAAATGCAAGATGAATAAAACAAGCATGAAGATGTGTGTATGCAACTAGTATCTTCAAGAGGCAAGTCAAGTGATTTATCTTTCGCTCTTGCTCTTGAAGTCACTGGAATGCTTGGAAGCTTGCCATTAAAGACCTAAGCTACCCATTACAAAATCATCCCCAATTGTGGTTTGTCAACGAAATAAGACAATCAAAATATAAGGGACTTACAATTATCATTAACATAAAAAAATTAAATAAATAATTATTCATTTACCAAATACAATGTAATCCACATAAATTAAAACAAAAAAGATTTATCGTATCTAATAAAATAAAATAAAAACATTATTGAAATTTCTATTATTCTTGCTTTCCGAAGTGCAAATTTACTAATTATATTACTACCATCAAAATGTTCTAACTTTAGCCTTTAGGTCATTGTTTTTGTTTTTAATTAATTTGATGTTTGTTTTTGTTTTATATAATGTAGACTTAGAAATTAGAATCACAAGTATATTGGGCCTTTGAAGTTTATTTTTGATTAATTGAATTAGTTCATTGGGCTTTGATTTGAAAAAGAAAAATAAATAAATAAAAGCAATAAAAGATTTGGAATTAGGCCCTGATTAAACTTAAATAGATTAGGTCTTGAGGCCTCTGATTTTATAAAAGAAGAATAAGTTTTGGTCTATTGGTGGCCCCAACAAATGGCTGGATTTGCTGCCCCGATGGGCCGGCCCTATTGTTAGTGGTAGCATATGAAGAAAGCATGTGTGACATGTAAAAGTGATAGGTGTCATGTGATTAGAGGGAAAAAAAAGAATAAAATAAGAAGATAGATAAAGAGAGATAGAGATATGTGAGGCTTGGCTAATCAAATGAAAGAAGAAAGAAAAAGATGTTCGGCTCCATTTGGAAAAGCTTATTCAAGTAGATCTTTTAGGAGTAGATCTTTTAAATTAGACATTATACAAATAGAGCTTTTAATGGGAAATTGTTGGTCGTTTAGTTGTCAATTAGAAAAAGCCTTTTTAAATGGTAGGATTACCAAAACATTCAATAACTATTTTCAATGATAGGGTTATGTAAGGACCTCTATTTTATAATTGGCTTATTTCATGACAAACCACATTGGGGATGATTTTGTAATGGGTAGCTTAAGTCATAAATGGCAAGCTTCCAAGCATCTCTGTGACTTCAATAGCGAAAGGTATATTCACTTGACTTTGCCTCTTAAAGAGTTTAGGTGCATACACACAATCTTTATACATGCTTTGTTAATCTTGCATTTGTGTTCTAATTGTTTATTTGTGCATCCATTACAACCATCACACTTGCACTTCATTCTTAGACTTAAGTGTGGTTTTGTGTGATGTAATTCGTTTTCCAATGATTGATCGAAAACGTTTGCGCATGCACGATGGTGTGTTTGTCTTAGCGTGATGAGTAATCATTTGAGAAGGTCTTATTCTTCTCTTAGTTAGGTCTTTAGTCACATGGTCTTATACCATGAGTTTTGGAAATTTTATTATTGTCCATATTTGACATTTGGTCACTCTTTTGACCATATCTCTTTCTACTAACATGAAAACCTCATTTTGTAAAATGAAGTTGAAAGTAGACTTTCATACCTTTCCAACGATATATCATACGAAAGGTTTGGATGTCGTTTGGTCTTGTTTTGATCCGTTTGGAAATAAGGTTGCTATGTTGATTTGCCAGTGTGTGGGTACTACGTGGGTCCCTACCCGCGCAATTACTAGCAAAGTCATTTTTCATCATATTCCTGGTCTCGATGCGTTGGTAACTTCGTGGGTCTATACCAGCGCACTGCAACATTTTTTTGCCTTACTTTCTCAAAACGATGTCGTTTCAATTAGAGCTTCTATATAACCATCTCTTTCTCATCTTCTTCACTAAGAGAATGAAATTAAAACCCTAAAAAGAGAGATTGAGTGGCTCCAGAGAGAGATAGCTTCAAGCTTCATTCTTTGACTCTCCAAACCTAAAACCCATCTTTTTCATGCATCATTGAACATCTTTAAAGCATGGGTCTTCTTGGTTTCATGACTAGGTTACAACCACATTAAATCTCATTTGTTATTGTTCTTACTCTAGATTAGGTATTTATTGCTTGATTAAATACCTAGACTCATTTATGGCATATATTTATGAGTCTTAATAACATGATTAGGTTTGTTTGTGATAGCTTACTTGATTAGGTTGATTTTGCCTAAATAGCTAATCCATAAATGTTCTTGTATGTTAATTGATGATTTGGTTGGTCTTGTATCTCTTTGCATCTAATTGAGTCCTCATGTATTAGCATGTTGGCATTATTAATAACTAGAGTATTGAATTGCATTATAACATCTAGTTAGGCCTTTTGCGTGTGGTCTTACACATTGTTGCACTTAGAATATTCATATTCACTTAGACCTTTAATTCTTTTCAATGAGTCAAAGTCTTATGGCTTCTAGGTGAAGTTGCGCAAGCATGTGAAGTCTTGCAACCAATGGTTGGTTGGCAAGCATTTGCCAAGCACCACTATAAAAGACTTGCGAATAGATTAGGGGGTGCTCACACTACCCAAAAAAAAAATCCTATATGTGACAAACTATTTCCGACAGTGCTAATTGTTGGGGTTTTTGCCCTAAAGCTTGTAGTTTATAAATGTGAATTGAACAAAAAATAAAAAAAATAAAAGAAGTAATTTATTCATTCAAATTGTCTCATACATTTATAATAACATGTGTACTTAACATCCAATCCAAGATTGCCGGATGTAATTTCAAACTGAGTATATGAATGTCATATACAGATTGATTTAGTTTGAAAAGAGCAATCTAAAGAGTCCGTAGATAGCAAACAAAGCTGGGTACTTTATTTGTGGTCAATCTACAGTTGCGGTCCATTTCGTAATGTACGGTGATCTTATCCTAGATCATTCATATGAAGATATGAGAATGGAGGCACCATATATGATTTGATCATATAGGACTGGATCATGATCTATATAAATCTCTCACCAAGATTCGTTAAAAGATGTGATTCATATATATCAACAAATGATGGCTATATATGGGTGATCTTAATCCTAAGTGTCTTATCGACTCCTTCAGGTTAGATCGTGGTTTTTGATATACCACGGATGAGATCGGAGTTGCATTCCCGGTCAACAACTTCGTATGTTGGAATCACGGTTTGGCTTGTGGCTGGGAAGGTCTGCACACAATAGTGGAATCTACTCCTTCTTGTGAGAAGTAGATAGTAGTTCTCTTAAGGGTTGATTCGGGGCTTGAACAATATGAGCACTCTCCTAATTCCGTAAGGAATGTAGGATTTTTTGTTCATTAGAGAATCGATGGTACTTAATGGAAAGATATAATTAGAGGGGTATAACGGACATTATGACCCAGCTCTAATTATGAACTACTTGTGAAGGGTTATATCATATGTAATAGCTATATCGATGGACATCAAGAGTTATTGGTTTGTGTAAAAACGTCTACAGTTGAGAGAGTGCAACTTCGGGTTTTTAGTGGAACAACACCGAAGTTAATAATCATGAAATATTAATTAAAGAGTTTAATTATTTATTTCTAAGGATTATTGGAGCTCAAAATACTGTGGGTCCATTAGGTCCCCTTGCTAGCCCGATCGATTTAGGTAACAAGGGTCACGGTTAATTAATTGAATTGTCCAATTAATTGTGTTACGAAAGTGACACGTATCTATTCGGGAATTAATTGAATAATGAGATTATTTAATTAATAAATAATGGTGATTAAATAAATTAAATAATAAGATTATTTAATTATGTTGTTAATCACTAAATGGAGGGTGTTAGTTGATATTTGATTTTGAATAAAATAAAAAAATATGATTATTTTATTTTATTTTATTAAATTAAATATTTAAAATTGAATTTAAAATGTTTAAATTCAAAAATAAATGTTTAATTATTTTTTAAAAGATATGAGATATCTTTATAAAGTTTTTTTTTTTTTAAAATCAAATAGATTTGGTTTGTTTTTAAAGATATATGAGATATATTTTTAATTTAAAAATAAAAACCGAATTATATGAGATCAACTTACACAAAAATTTAAAAGGCATCTGTTTTTTGTCTTTTAATGAGAGAAGTTTTAAAAGCAAGTAGGTTGCATATAACAAAAGAAGAAAAAGAGAAACAGGGGTGCAGCTAGAGACAAAATAAAAGAATTTTTTTTTTTAGACTTATTATTGCCGCACTTCACCAACAAAAAAACAAGAGTTGTCTTTTGTGTGCTCTTCTCTTCTACTTCCATTTTTGTTCCTGAGTACCGTGACGCGTCTACACGCCGTTACCAATTCAGGGTCATAGCGAGGAAGATCAAGTGGTTCAAATCAGGAGCAGATCGTATTAAATTGAAGGAGCCTCCTACGTTGGTATGAATCGTTTATTTTCTTATTGCATTTGATTATTACTGTACAAATGAGTTAGTTTATTATTGCATTAACAAATTTTAAAAACCTTTCCGCTGCGCAATCTGTAACCCTAGGCACCAACAATTGGTATCAGAGCCTATTTTTGTACAGTATAATCGAATTCGATTGCTCCTGATTGCATGTTTGAATGTGTAGGCACTTTTCTAATGATTTTATGGTGTTTATAATTTTTTAATTTGTTTATTATAAACATGGTTGATCGTTAATTGTATGGTACAATGGGTTTAGGTTTTGTTTTTAAAGGTTGTAATATTTTTCTCATGTAATATTAATCCCGGGATGTAATTTTAATATTTTATTTTAATTTTCTGCTGTATTTTCTTTGCTGTAATTTTTTTGTTATGTATTTTATTATAAAATATGTATGAAGAAATCGGGCGTGTTTTGGACACACAAACGGCAACGCATGTGCACAAGACACAAGGCACACGCATGATTGTCATGCACCTTGTTGTTGCGCATATGTGCAAATGTTGATTTTATGCAACAGCTTTGTACCATGATGTTGGGCATACCAATTGTTACAAAAAATCCAACAGCTGCATGCACCTTGTTGTGCACTCATGTGTGCAATTTTAACATTTGGCAGCATGCAAGTGTTGCATGCATGCAAGTGTCGCATGAGATGTATGTTCCCCAAATGTGTGCAAGTGTTGTATGTGTGCCTCCGAAAAATGTTAAAGTAACATTTGGGCTTTAAGGGATTTAATCCATGAAATGGATCCAATAAAATAAATCAAGTTGGACTTGATTTTTGGCCCGAAAGATGCAAAAGATATTACAAATGGACTTGAAGATTTTTGGAATTACAAGAAGACCAAGGAATGCCTTGGATTAAATTTTTTGTAATTAGAAATTTTTTAAGTTAGATAACCCATTATACTCGGCCAACTTATGTATGTTTTTATTATGAGATGATTAAAGCATTGCCATACATATACATATCATTTAGATTAGGTGTGCCTACACATATATATGTTGATATGTCATACATGCATTATAGCCATCTTTATTATGTGTTTATTTTTTAATTTGATTAAAATGAGTAATTCACATAATTGGCTATAAATTAATGGGATTAGTTTTCAGGAGTAAGAACTTGGTAATTCTCATTAATCACTAATATAATTATTAAAGAGTTTAATTACTTAAATTAGTAGGGTCCTTTAATATTTATTAGGATTAATTTGATTAAGCCCCTAATAATAATTTGACCTAATAATGTGTTTAGTTTTAATAGTTAAAACTTGGTAAATACACATTTAATAATTCTAGTATTAGTAAATAGTTTACATAGATTAGAATTATCACTAATGAACTAGATTTTTAAGAGTTAAAAATCGAATTAGTTTATTAGTTATTGGAATAGGATTCTAATAATTTGTGATTAATGCACTTGACGCTTAGATTGAAATTAGCCGTTTAATCTAGTTTAATCTAGGTGCATTAATATTAATAGAAAACCCTTATTATAAAATAGTGAGTGGGAGAGGGATATATGGCATTATATCCCATGGTCTCCATCATCAGTTCAACACCATAAGATTCGAGTGGGGCCTCGTGACGGCTTTGTTTTCGTCCTCCTTAAGGAGGGTTTCCATAAGAATCAATATTAATGTTGACTTCCTAACGGATAGGATTTCTGAGGGGATTTCGGGATTGACCGACCTTAAGGCGGCAATTCTCGAGTTAAGCTCATGAGATCTGAAATGATGGGTTACGCTCACAAGGTTTTAATTAAATTGGTTAATTATAAACCTGACTGAAAGATATGATGGTTGAATGTTAGAGGAATAAGAGTTATTCTGGTATAACATTTGATTGAGAATGTCTCGATCTAACATGCAAGAATTTGACTGACCCTAAGGCAGCACTTGCTTGTGGTATGTTGGATTGTCGTGGCATAGTAACATTTTTTAGGATTGTTCTTGTTCATTAAATATTTTCATGCATCACGTTTAATTTTATCTCACACATGTTTTGAATGTATGAATGAATGAATTCTTTATTTATATTTTTTTCAGCCATGTCAACTGCACTATTACAAATCATAGTCAATGACAAATTAACTGGTGATAACTACACTAAATGAAAACACAATATCAATGCAGTTTTCATCACCAAGGAACTTAAGTTTGTGCTTACGGAGGAATGTCCTCCAATGCCTACTGCTAATGCCGCACGAACTGTTCATGAGGCATATGAGAAATGGGTCTCATCAAATGAGAAAGCCCGAACATATCTGTTAGCTAGTATGACAGATGTGCTTGTCACAAAGCATGAAGCAATAGGTACTGCATTTGAAATAATGCAGTCATTGCAGGCTATATTCGGGCAACCCTCTGAGCAAAAGCGGCACGAAACTATTCGTTCCGCTATGCTCGCTCATATGAAGGATGGTACATCAGTTTGGGAACATGTCCTGAACATGATGTCCTACTTCAACATGGCAGAAATCAATGGCGGGGCCATTGATGAACCCAGTCAGGTGAGCATCATACTGACGACTCTTCCGAAGAGTTTCGATCAGTTCAAAAACAATTATGGGATGAACAAGCTTAGGTTCAGTCTCACACAATTGCTCAATGAGCTTACTACCTTTGAGTCCCACTGGGAAGACCGGTGAGGTAAATGTTGCCGAACCATCTTCCTCCAATAACAAGAAGAGGAAGAGGTCTACTAGGAAGGCGAAGGGTAAGCCCAAACCCAAGAAAGCCCAGAGCAAAAAGAAAGGCGCCTCCATTGACAAGAGCAAGGGAAAATGTTTCCATTACGACAAAGTCGGGCACTAGAAGAGGAATTGTCCTTAATATCTGAAGGAGGTAGCCAAGAAGAAGAAAACGAAAGGTAAATATGATTTACTTGTTCTTGAGTCATGTTTAGTGGAAGATGATTCTTCACCTTGGACAGTTGATTCGAGGGCCACTAACCATGTTTGTTCTTCTTTGCAGTGGATTGATTCTTGGACACAGCTTGAGGAGGGAGCCTTCTCTATGTGTGTGGGGTCAGAGGATGTCGTGTCGGCACGAGCAGTGGGCGTAATTAGATTGCGTTTTTATAATAATAATTTTATATTATTGGACAATGTATTTTTCATTCCTAGATTTACACGGAATTTAATTTCCGTTTCTAAATTGTT